>JAGDYQ010000103.1:2372495-2569116 GCA_021962125.1 Bulinus truncatus
ATAGAACAGTGATGAGTAGACCCTTGACACAGACCAGACCTAAGTCTTTGAGTGGCACTGGGCGATATTTTCAGATATATTTTAGGGCATAATGAAGGGTGTCCCAGTGTTGATATCTTTTTAATAACACCGTTTGTTATTTTCTTCATAGCGTGTAGCAGTAATTTTCAGTTTGATAAAGAAATGTTTAAACTTTTTCAAATGCATTTTATCATAAAAAAGTCTGGCTGTGTTTGAGAATGTCGCAGAGTTTGTCAAGAGAATGGTTTAGATTTGAGTGATAAATTTGTTGAAATGATAAAACATATTATCCTACATTAAAAATACATTTCTGTAACATAATTTTTGTAACCTTTTTTTTTAAACATGTTATAAAATAATAAACGTGAATAGCCTACCCTCATTCAAATGTTCAAACACACACACAAACAAAAACATATGCCATATTTATTTCATATTACACTAATGTATTGTTTATGTATACACACACATTAAAACATATGTCGTATTTATTTGATATTGTACTGATGTATTGTATTTGTATACACACAGACAAAGAGAGATGGAGAGATCTAATGGAAAAATAATAAATGTAAAATAATAAATTATAATAATATCAAATGAAAATTATTCGTAAACAACATTACATCTACTGAAGTAGACAAACATTTCATTACAATTTTTTATCTCATTTTGAGCTTCGTAGTGTGATGTAGACTTCAACAGAAAATCGATTGGGTAAGTAGATTAGCAGCCATATTTGTTTACAACTTGCAGATACCGAAAGCACATAAATAACGGTAAGTGAAACAAGATCAGGAAAACTGTTTAGTAGAATACAAGGCAACCAATGGCAGTCACTAAAATTGTGTTCGTGATTATCTGGATGGCTCTCTTAAGTAACATGTGTACATATCTATCTATCTATCTATCTATCTATCTATCTATCTATCTATCTATCTATCTATCTATCTATCTATCTATCTATCTATCTATCTATCTATCTATCTATCTATCTATCTATCTATCTATCTATCTATCTATCTATCTATCTATCTATCTATCTATCTATCTATTTATCTATCTATCTATCTATCTATCTATTTATCTAACTATCTATCTATCTATTTATCTATCTATCTCATTTCCTTTCCCAGTCTATCTTCTATCATTCTATCATCATATTTCTATTTCTATCTTTCTCTCTTGTTATACTCGTTATATATATACACACATATTTATGTGTGTAATTCATTTTAAACTTGATTTTGTATTTACACTCTACTGACCACCGTTTAAATCATGATCTCAGGTAGAATCAAGTAAAATTCATCTTTTGGCATACAGTTCAGATATTTTAAATTTAAAAAAAACAATAAACCGAAATAATTGGCTTACAATTTTTAAAGTTCATATCTGTGGTTAACTAGCAGTAAAATGAAATCTCTGTACGAACGTTGGTTGGGGGCCCGGTTTTAACATTGGCCCTGAGTGGTAAATATTTAGTTTGCTCTGAATAATTCATAATAAGCCTGACATCTGAACCTGATATACAACGGAGAATGAATTTATGTTTATTTTTTACAAATTAATTTAATCCCCAATACAACTTAACAAAATAAAAATAGATAACTGACGGTTCTAAATATTGTTAAGGGAGACCTCTGTTCTACTTTACGTATAAAAACAAGCAATTTAGCCTGTTCCATTCTGGACACAGGACGTGTTAGCGCATTTTCATGTTATGTATCAGTACGTTAGTTAGCTTTCAGTAAATATTTGTAAATTTTGGAAATGTTTATACATTCAATTGTGTAATGCATATGTCTGTAAAAAAAATATTATAAAGACGTTTCTTTATATTTGAAAAAAGATTATTTTCTCTTAAATCTAACTACAAGTGGTTTGTGGTTACTGAAATAGGACTCATAATTGAAAACATTCGAAATTGTAGTCATTTAATCGTCCGAAAACTCCGTCAATTGTTGCATAGCTCTGATACACAAGCTTACTATTTCATTTGATGAATTTCTTAATAAATCTTGGTGAAACTACGTGCTGCAGTATTTCGCACCAAATGATTGGGTTATTGAACCTACTAGGTGTAGAATTGGGCTATATATATAATATATAAGCCCGTTAGGAGCCCTGAAGCCCGGCCCTCAGAGGTCCTATCGCGCAATGATGTACACATGGCAGGCCAAGACCTACAAAATGATATATACATCATGGGTCTAGGACTTATGGTTGCTGAGATATAGGGCGCTCCATTATTAATATAGCTTATATAGTAAAAAACGGTACTTTATAAGCCCCCTTTTACGGCCCTCATAGGTCAGATCGCGAAATGAACTTTGCTGCACACATGGCAGGCCAAGACCTACAAAATGATATATACATCATGGGTCTAGAACTTATGGTTGTTGAGATCTAGGGTGATGACGGACAGACAGACAGACAGACAGACAGACAGACAAAACGGGGACAATAGAGCATTTTTTTTCGAAAATGCTCTTATTAACAACAAACTATTGCGTATCTATAAACACATATCTATATACACATATCTATATACACATCTAGAAACACATATCTAGAAACACATATCTAGAAACACATATCTAGAAACACATATCTAGAAACACATATCTAGAAACACATATCTAGAAACAAATATCTAGAAACACATATCTAGAAACACATATCTAGAAACATATATCTATAAACACACATCTAGAAACACATATCTAGAAATACATATCTAGAAACACATATCTAGAAACGTGTATCTTTGAGAAATTTGAGAGAGAAAGTCACTGAAGACTCGCTCTACATAAAGAGCATAAAACTTTATGAATACAATTTGTTGTAACATTTATTAGGGTGGAGGTTGAAGCCTATAATATAAATATGGATTAAAGCTACAACATGGATTGCACTATTATTATTTTTAATTATTATTTTCTAATTGAAACATTTAATTTAATTATTAGATGCAAGTGATCAGCTCAAAGACTGTCTTCCTCCATTCTTTCAAGACTCTACCTCCTGTCTCTACGTTCATGAAACCAAACACACATTCGATGATGCTCGTAAATACTGCACAAGTACGTATGGTATTATACACATACTTAATGTACAACTGATAAAAACATGTTAACTGCTAAGATTAACATATTCATCAATGACATTATGGTATGTTCGACACTGATTCACAATTTCTCTATAGGCCTAATGATATTACGTTATGCAGTTTGGAAATTTACTTTAGAACTGAAGGTAACGTAGACATAAGTGACTTTATTTAATGAATAATTGGCACTACGCTTACGAATGTATAAATTACAGATAACATATTTACCAGTGACAATAACGTATACATTACAGAATATAAGGTATTCACGAATATCATTGATGTATTTACTTGTATTATTGTACTGATAAGATTAAATTATTTACTAATAACATAAACTTGTTCACGACAGAAATAAAAGTAAGGTTGCAGTTTTTCACTTTTGTGCTGTTATTCATGTAAGAATAACTGATTTTAACGTGTGCATCATGTTTAATAAATGGTTTATTTACTGAAGTATGGACTTAAGCAAATATAAACTAAGCAGAATGAATATAAATCTATTAAATATAAATAAGGTTTACATTATCATCAAATTTTATTTTCTTCAAAATTAACAACTAACTCGTACAGTATTGGTCCGTTTTAAATATTTACGACGCTAGCATTAAAAAACAAGCAATTAAAGCCTATTCCATACGGAACACAGGACGTGTTAGCGCATTTTCTGCCCCGGGCTCTTTGAAATCTTGATTGAAGTCCCAACAAATGATGACTTTTGGTTGATTGAGCTGTGCTGCAAAGTTGTCATTGATTATGGGTTTTATAAAAAGTAAGGAAAGTAAGTCATGTTGAATAACTGTTACAAAAATAAATAATGATTTCGCCCCTTTGTTTAGCTTATAAACTATATATAATATATTAGCCCCTTAGGAGCCCTGAAGCCCGGTCCTGAGATGTTCTATCGCAAAATAAACTTTTGATGTACACATGGCAGGCCAAGACCTACAAAATGATATATACATCATGGGTCTAGGACTTATGGTTGCTGAGATATAGGGCGCTCCATTATTAATATAGCTTATATAGTAAAAAACGGTACTTTATAAGGCCCCTTTTACGGCCCTGAGAGGTCAGATCGCAAAATGGAAAAAAGTCATTTCTTGGCAGGCCAAGACCTACAAAATGATATATACATCATGGGTCTAGGACTTATGGTTTTGAGATCTAGGGTGATGACAGACAGACAGACAGACAGACAGACAAAACGGGGACAATAGAGCATTTTTTTTTCGAAAATGCTCTAAAAAGGAAATACGAGAAAATTTAATAGAAATTCTAAACTGATAAAATAAATGTAATAATAATGAAATTACTCTCAGTTTACATAGAAGTAACTTGACGGCAGTGGTATAGGGAAGGTAGTGTGGGAAGTGCGACCGGACAGGGCACCAAACTAGGACGGGGTGCCGAAATAGGACGGGGTGCCGAACTAGGACGGGGTGCCGAATGAGGCTGTTAATTATTTTCGCACATTTCAGATTTGGAGGAACCCGCCGAAAAAATGCAACCCTCAATATTTCTGGCAAGGGATATTAGATATTTTGGCTTTTATTGTTCGGTCAGTAATGTTTGTGCTGGTGAGTAGAGATCGACATGTCTCGCCTGTTTGATCCGGTCACGTTGGTCAGTTGTGAGTCTTGACAGTAAACACACACTTACACTAATAAACTTGTTTCTTAGCTAAATAGCTAGTGACACGTTTTCTTGTGCTGTTTTTTTTTTTTTCAGCCAATAATTCTCATCTATTAACTCCAAAAACAACTGCTGCTATGATAGATCACGTTTATATTATGGAAAGTATGTGGTTAGGTCTGGATGACAGAGCTGAAAAAAATGTTTTCAGATGGCATGATGACAACTCTGTCATAGATGACCATTTTAAGAAGACCTATTTTACCCCAGGTAAGAATAGTTAATTATTTTATTATTTAATGTTTTATTTCATCAAACCTAAAGCTTTTTTTTTTACAACTGAAAAAAAAATAGTGTAACAAAGCAAATTTGATTGACATTAGTGACAATCAGAATTTATGCAATAGTTTAAACATGACTTTATGTAATCTTCTAAACATCTTCCAAAAAAAAAACATGGAAAAAATAATACACATTATATAGATTAAGTTTTTATACAATGGTGCATTATTAAATATTAACAGTAACACATTATATTATATATATATATATTGTCTTGGTATAGTTATGAGTACTACGCACACAGGTGTGTGTATGTTTGGAGCTTGGCCAACCAGGTCAACATGAGGTAACGGGGTCAAGATTCTAGATATTTAAAGAATATAAATATTGTAAATTGTATTGTCTAAATGAGTGAGAGACAGCGATGTGGAAGGTTCGAGTTGGATGCAAGTAATGTATATAAAGACGATGTTTAGCTCAGTGAGTCAATTGAGTCAATCGAGTCAGTTAAGTTAGTTGAGTTCAGAAGTTCAGTTCAGTTGAGTACAGAGAGAGTATTCGAGTACAGTTCAGAAGTCAGTTCAGAAGTTTTAGTTAATCAATTGAGTTTATTGTAACAAGTATTTATTCATTGGGTTGAGGAGAAGATCAGTTATTGTGAATTATATTGGATTTATTCTATTTATATTTATTGTGTCGTGAATTGAGTTTCTCATTATATACCAGTTCACAGAATAAACATCCTTTACATATATATATATATATATATATATATATATATATATATCTATATATATAGTAATTATCCATGATAGTGTTGTAACCCTTGCTTAAAATATTCTTTTTGTAAATTATATCAAAGTTTTTTTTTTAAAACTACATACAATAAAATGAGTTACATAATAGGGTTACATACAGTTCTAAGAGGAATGTTTTTGTATATTCCATAACTTTTATAACTAATAAAACACATACGTTAAAAGGTACAAACATTCCTTTCTTTTTATTTTCTTCACTTAAGGTAAATTGAATCATACACACGGTAAAGGGAACTGCGTTGCATACATAACTGGTAACACCATCTACCGTCGATCTAGTGTGTTCATGCTGGATGCTGTCAACTGTCAGACCAATTTGTACTTTATTTGTCAACGTGACATTTAAATTGTTTTCTTATTGTAATAAGTTAAAATTTAAAAAAAAATGTCTACAATTATTTATCTTTCAATAAAGTTTGATGTCCATTTAGATCTAGTCCACTGTTTATGAAGCATCCTCTATCTCCCATTTTGAGGCAATGAGTAATCACATTATTTACATTTTACAAACATTAACCAACACATACAAGTGAATATGGCTAAATATGTTTGTAAGGGACATAAGTCGTGAGGCGAGGAGCACTCAAATGATGAAGGTAACGAGTTATCTCCCTGCTAACAGACTGGGTTTTTTAAATTTTAGTTCTAGTAAAAGACAGGAAAGTAAAGGCTTCTGGGAATAGTGTTTGTCACCTACCTATGTCTCCCGTGGTGCATACATAGCCATTTCCTACTGCTTTAAGGACGCAATGGGTGTGGGTTTGTTGTTCTGAATAATATTTCCCATAACATGTTATTAGTAATCTAGGAATATGTTCTATGTAGCAGTCAAAAGTAAAAAGACATGCACGCGTACAGACTGTCTATGAGCTACTGTTTATCCAGTGATGGAGTTTTCTAAATACAGTGTGACGTTATTAAATGGAATTCCCATTGACACACTTTCCTTTGATTCGTATTCTCGATAGGTCAATATTTTAAAGAATCAATAAAAAAAACAATTTAACGCACTGAATGTTTTTTTCTGCAACAAGAACACATTTCTACTGCTAGTAATCAAATACACACTAAAGTTATATCAAATTACATAAGGAATCACAGAGACATTAAAAATTTTATCAACACAATTTACACATCAGACATACTCACGTGGACACAATTTACACATCAGCTGTCGTTCGTATCAAGGAATTCATGACAGCAGATTGAGTTATAAACTAATTTATAATTCATTTCATATTAAATTAAGTAAATTTATACAAAACAAGCAGTTCCATTCTGGACACAGGACGTGTTAGCGCATTTTCATGTTATGTATCAGTACGTTTGTTAGCTTTCAGTAAATATTTGTAAATTTTGGAAATGTTTATAAATTCAATTGTGTAATGCATATATCTGTAAAAAAATATTATAAAGACGTTTCTTTATATTTGAAAAAAAATTATTTTCTCTTAAATCTAACTACAAGTGGTTTGTGGTTACTGAAATAGGACTCATAATTGAAAACATTCGAAATTGTAGTCATTTAATCGTCCGAAAACTCCGTCAATTGTTGCATAGCTCTGATTCAATTAAACTCAGAACACAAGCTTACTATTTCATTTGATGAGTTTCTTAATAAATCTTGGTGAAACTACGGGCTGCAGTATTTCGCACCAAATGAATGGGTTATTGAACGTACAAGGTGTAAAATGGGGCTATATATATAATATATAAGCCCCTTAGGAGCCCTGAAGCCCGGCCCTTAGAGGTTCTATCGCGAAATGAACTTTTGATGTACACATGGCAGGCCAAGACCTACAAAATGATATATACATCATGGGTCTAGGACTTATGGTTGCTGAGATATAGGGTGCTCCATTATTAATATAGCTTATATAGCAAAAAACGGTACTAAGGCCCCTTTTACGGCCCTGAGAGGTCAGATCGCGAAATGGAAAAAAGTCATTTCTTGGCAGGCCAATACCTACAAAATGATATATACATCATGGGTCTAGGACTTATGGTTGTTGAGATCTAGGGTGATGACGGACAGACAGACAAAACGGGGACAATAGAGCATTTTTTTTCGAAAATGCTCTAAAAATGATGACATTTTACAATTTATTGTTTTATTATTTTATCTGATGAGTTGTTTTTTTCTGAGACACGGATACAATAACCTGACATCACCTATCATTTAGATGACATCACCTATCATTTAGATGACATCAACTATCATTTAGATGGCATCGTCTATCATTTAGATGACATCACCTATCATTTAGATGACATCACCTATCATTTAGATGACATCACCTATCATTTAGATGACATCAACTATCATTTAGATGTCATCACCTATCATTTAGATGACATCAACTATTATTTAGATGACATCAACTATCATTTAGATGACATCAACTATCATTTAGACGACATCAACTATCATTTAGATGACATCAACTATCATTTAGATGACATCAACTATCATTTAGATGACATTACTTATCATTTAAGTGACATCACCTATCATTTAGTTGACATCAACTATCATTTAGATGACATCACCTTTCATATAGATGTGTATTGCTACTGTTCTCCTTAAAATATTAAATAATCGGTAAACTCATCAATTAAAAAAAGGTAAAGACTTAAATCAAAAGAATTGTAAACATCAATGTGAATAAAATTATACTAGCAATAAACAGGTTGTATGATATCCGAAATCGAAAATAATTTATTGTTAGAATATTGTAGTTTTATTAACACAAAATGTACTGTCTAGTGCTTACCGTTTTTATGTAGTCAATTTCTATAAATATTTTTATCTAAGCCTGGGGAATTACATTTTAATTTTTAGTACTGTTTAGTGAGAATAATGTTTTTTAAATTTCTTTTTATTATATTTATTTTATGCATTTTAGTGCTGAATTTTGAGTTCCAGTACAACTATACTAGCTGGCCCGTACAATAGGGTGGTGTGAAAAAATAAAGTTTAGAATTTCTGAATGTAATAGTGCTAAAAAGTTGTCTTAAGTGTTAGTTAACAACTCTGCAAAATTTCAGAATTTTTTGCTTATTTTGAGTGGTGCCCCAATCATGTTGAAAATTTGGACTTCCGTTATAAGCAAAACGGTATTTACAATATTCGTTTACCCTCTATTTTCAAGTGTTTTAATTACTTTGGCGAATAAACGTACATTGTATTTTCTACACAGAGTAAGTATCTATTTATTTTTTAGTATCTACTGCTTAAATCAGCATATTTTAGTAACTTAGCTCCCGGTGGAGTTCATTATCTGCCGTTCGCATTTAATCTAGTCCAGATATTAAGGCGCAGTTGTTGTACATTATACTGGCACTGGAAATATTATCGCTTTATGAGTATACATAATTGAATAATATACCAAATATGTTAAACATTTTTTTATGGCTCACTCATTTTATATGGTTATATAAAATCCTTCCTTAATGCTTTCTCAGATAATCACCGGTATAAAAATGTCATCTAATGTTGACACCAGAGCTGCCAATAAATGCCCTGTTTTTGGTCATTCCTGTGAATTGGTTACAAATGTTTTGCCAACCTATATGGACATGATGAAGTATTACAGTCACATCAGACAAAAATTAAGTTCTGATCAAGCCAAAGAGCCCACAGTGAGTGAAATAGCTGAAATCGTTGCAACAGACATTGAAGCTGTATGGCATAAAGCTTCCATTCCGGTTGTTTCACACACTAGAATTCTCAAACTGATCAGAAATTCACATGATGAACTCAGAAAACTCATGAAGCCATTTAAAGGAAGGAAAGCAGATAACAAGTATTTGCTGAAGTTGCAAGAATATGCTGACAAAAGTAAACAGAAACTCTTTGACGTTGCAATTTGCAAATGTGTTCCTGGAAACTGTGGTTGTGCAAAGCAAAACAAAGTGCCACCTCAGGAACAACACTTTTTGCAGGACCAGAGAACATTGAGGATCATGTTTATTGGTAGTGTTGATCGAGTTTCCTCAGCTAAACTAAAAAAGACCTATGATCGCAAGTTGAAGGAGGACTCAAGAGCCAAAAAAGCACCCAAACTCGATTTGAATGACCAATGCCCTGGAGTTATAGATTTGAACAATGATGATTCATCAGATGCCGAAATTGGCCTCAATGAAGATTTATTTCAGACTGAAGCCGAAAGCAATACCATGATTACAGATACTGAGACACCTACTTCATCCAAACCGAGCTCTAGCCAGATGAGAAGAAAACTACCAAAGTTAGCAAAAATATGTGATCGATTTGCAGTATCAGACAGGGTTGGTGCAGCAGTTGCGACAGCAGTACTAGAAGACTTTGGTATAGTTTCACAAACTGAGGCTGCCAATGTATCACAATACTGAATGAACCTGGAGGAAAATTCATCACACATTTAGCACCTAAATCATCATCAGCTCGAGATATTGCTGACTGCATATATACATATTTTGACAGCAATGGGCACAACATAACCAACATTTTAGGGATTGGATGTGATGGTACTGCAACAAATACAGGACCTGCTGGAGGTATCATAAGACTTTTGGAGATCAAACTGGGTAGACCATTACAGTGGTTGCCATGCTTGTTGCATGCAAATGAGCTGCCTTTGCGCCATTTAATCAAACATCTTGATGGTAAAACAACTGGGCCACAAGGATTTTCGGGTCCAATAGGTTCTGCCCTGCTAAATTGCGAGCTCCAGCCAGTGTGCAACTTTGTTGCAATTAGCAGTAGCATTCCTGATGTGTCACTTTCAGAACTAAGTACAGAGCAGAGGTATTTACATGAAATGTGCTTAAGTGTGATGACCGGTTGCTGTTCAGAAGAACTTGCTAGAAGAAACCCTGGCAAAATGGCTCATTCACGGTGGTTGACAACGGCCAATCGCATTCTTCGATTGTATATTTCACAACAAAATCCAACTCAAAGCTTACAGATGTTGGCAACTTACATTATGCAGGTGTATGCTCCTGTGTGGTTTGCAATCAAAAGCAAACCCAGCTGTGTAGATGGTACTAAACACATTTGGTTGACAATTCACTTGTCTCGTTCACTGCCAACAGAAGTTAAGAACATCATTGATCCTGTTATCCAAAGAAATGCCTATTTTGCTCATCCAGAGAATCTATTGATAGCAATGGTCACTGATGATCGAGATCACATTAAGCAACTTGGGCTGCTCAGAATTCTAAAGGCTCGTCAGGAACAGAAAACTGGCATCAGAAAATTTTGTATTCCAAGACTGAACTTTGATTCAACAGACTATGTTGACCTGATAAATTGGCAGGAAGCTGAAGTAACTGCACCACCATTGTTGGCCAATATTCCAATGTCTGAAATAACTAGCACAATACATGATCAACACAATATTATGTTGCCAATTATCCAGGTACTCTGTCACACTCAAGCCGTAGAAAGACATGTGAAACTCGTTACAGAAACATCACAATCGGTATGCGGAGAAAGGGCCCGAAATGGCTTCATAAAGAACAGGATTTTGTCCAGGCAGCAAATGACAGCATTCAACCAGAAGACTGATTATTGTTTTGATTAAGTTATTAATTGGACAAAATGGATGTTTGGACATTACAGTTTGTTGTTAGCCGATTTTCAGTAAATTATTCGAGATTTAAGGGATTTCATCAATATTTCATGTCATTGGGGCAGTTGAAAAAATAATAATTTAGAGGTGAAACTTTGGCTACAAAATCATCTTCTATAGTGACAACTTTTCCAAACTATTACATATTTAAATTCAAAAAAATTTTTTTTACCTCAAAAAAATTTTTTTTACCTCTACATTCACACCACCTACCTACCGTACACCAGTTTGTGATCTGAGCTCATTCCACCCCCTTAAGACGTTAATTCCGAGTTTGTGATCTAGAATCATTTCACCCCGTCAAGACGTTAGTTCCGAGTTTGTGATCTGGATTCATTTCACCCCTTAAAGACGTTAGTTCCGAGTTTGTGATCTAGAATCATTTCACCCCGTCAAGACGTTAGTTCCGAGTCTGTGATCTTGACTTCTAAGTTTGTAAACACATTCCATATGATCTCAATTCGGCCCCTATATCAAGTCTAGTGGCCCAATGTGGCCCGCGAATAAAATGTTTAGGGCTGGAAGGGCAAGTTTGGAGGAATTTCGCTACATCTGGGTTTTTTAGCTTTTTTAGTCTACAGATACACATAAAAACGCATTAATTTACCAAAGAGAAATAATTTTTACTTTTCTTTTTGTTATACCTGTGCAGTTTGCAGGATAAATCTGCTACCATTTAGGTACGGTCAATTCCGTAGCGTGGGAGGCAGGGGAACGGGCCCCCGTGCGTTTTGTCTGGCCCCCTCTGCTTATTAGTTCTACTTAGTCAAATGTATTACCCGCCCCCCCCACGCTATTGCATGGCCCCTGCTGTAGAATGCTTGGCCCTTAATGTAGAATTTACACGCTACGGGGATGGGTACGGTGCTTAAGTATCCCTCTCAAAAGGCTAGCAAAACAGGACTTCCAGACAGAGTTTACTACAATATTCAGTTGATACAGAGTGACTGATTGTTATGGTATTATGTAACTTTCCTTCTGCCATGGGTAGTGCGCGATAAATAGGAAACTCCTTAGACCGACGTACATTATATACCTACCATTGAAAGCAGTGACTGTGTGACGTAAGAGTAAAACATTAGTTATGATGAAGCCGGCAGCTTGGAATCCTGGCCATAATTCATTGTAAATATATTACTAAATGTTGTATTATGAACTTTGTACTGAGAAGGTGAACATTTTGTGATAATGTAGTTTTTATATTTCGTAACGAATTAGTGAATCAATTAAACCATTATCATATGTTAAAAATGTCTGCGACTTGTGTAATTATTCTCTTGAGTTCGTACACGGTGATATCTGATGAAAATAGTACAGACCACTGCAGTTAATTTATATTTTGATATCTGGAGACAGTTTTGACAAGCGTGGTGAATACAGTATTTTAATACATTACATTATCATTAAATATTTTACTAACTTCACTAAAGTATTAATACGCACTTGTTAAAAAATGTATTGCTAATAAATAGTTACTTTTATCATTTACTTAGAAAGGTTTTTTTAATTAAATTGATAGTTTTTTTTTTTTACTGTTGATAGAAAAATAGACAAAAGTAATTCTTCCCCATTACAAGTACAAATAATACACATAATAATTATTTTTATTTTCAAAACTCAAAGAAATATTGTAAACTGGATAAAAACCCTGAATGAAGAAAGGAGAGGATCAAGTTCCCCTATAATGAATACATTGCCCCTACTGAAATTAATGCACTGTCGAAAAGTAGTTGGGCTGCTGGTAGCAACGACGCGTTGTTCTTGCACCAAATAATGCGCCATATCAATTATCCTCTCCCTTCTTACATACATATCGTCAGTCTTCCTCATAGCGCAGTTTAATATATGTTAATTTATCGCTAGCGAGAAATAACAATTTCACGAAATTGATTAGCAATTAACAAAATGAATTATTAGCTATTTAAGAAATTGTGGGTTTTTAGTGACATATTAGTAATTTTAGATAGCTCAATAGAATTACATTTTTCAGCACCGTTCAAGAATGGCATCCGATAAAAAAAGAGACGAAATGAAGACAAAAATCGAGAATCTAATCAGGATTGGACTGAATTGTTTTCGTTCAAATGCAAATCACATGGCCTTCCAACTTGTCTCATGCAAAGAAAAACCTGCACACAATAAGAAACTAAATCAGCTAAATGTTTAATTGTCAGTAAAAGTAAACCCAGCCAATGCTTTGCTTGAAGAAACAGTTTGTTACGAAAATAAATTATTTCTTTTTGTCGAAGACCTTGAGCGGAAAATGACTTCATTTCGGAATATTTCGATGAAAACAATGCAACTATTGACACGAATGACTTCAGTGTGGCTATAAACAGAATGAAGAATAGATTCACTAGAGATATGAGTTATTCAAAACAAAGAAAGTACTTTGGCGATCATAATAATTCCTCTCAATACAAATGAGATCAACATTGAGCAATTCGGAATTGATGCCGGTTCGCTTCAAATAATTGTTGGATTTGAAAACTAAAAACTAGTGGAATGGCAAGTTCACGGAACTCAAGAACTAGTTTACTAGAGCAAGAGGTCAAGAAAAGCATGCACATTGCGCTGCACAATGGGACACCTCTAACAAGAATACCGCGCGTTGCGGCACTCATATTTGATGCATGAAATAGATAGTTAACATATTTGTGCGATCCGACTTTCTCTTGCATGAATATATATTTAAAAAGTAAGAAGTCAACTAACAAATAAAAGTCTAGAGGCGTGCTTTTGAAACTGAAAATAGCAAGTTATGAGCCAGATTGAACCAAACTTTCAAAAAGCATGCAATGCCAATGCTTCCATTGATGTAGCTATTGTTGTGATCAATTAAAATCATTTATTAAAAATTTAAATTTGTATATAATTAAATATTATTTCGCAGTCACAGCCATTTATTTTAAATCAAAAATCTAAATTGTTTACCCAACACTAATGAAATACCATAACTTTGCAACAACAATTTTAGTGGCTCTTTAAAAACTGAGAAAATTGTAAATTTTAACTTTTGGCTCTTAAAAGGCCAGCAACCCTTGGGCTTTATTTTTTTGGTTATTGCTTTTTATGTTTAATATTTGTAGTGCTATTGTATTGGTGCTTGTTGGAAAACTGTGTGTGAAGTCAGTGAATGAATGGAAGTTTATCTCTTAGATCCTGTATACCACCAATAGGATGATTTTAATGGTGTCCATCTTTCACCTAACCTCACGACATTCTAGCGCTTTACTATACGACCATCAGTATTTAACATTTACTCTATGTAGTTCACTGTATCTTATTAACTTCTATGAAGTTGATGAGCAGACTATCCAATTTATAGTACTCTTAATTACATTAAACAATTTCGCGAAATTGTGATAAGGCAATACCATTCAAGAGATGCATATCTATAACTGGTACAATATTGATACTCGATTAATACTTTTCTACGATATTTCGCACTGTTTATACCATTGTACAAAACTCCTAATGTTTATTTCTTTATTAGACTACTGCCACAGCACAATTACTGCAAAGTTTAAAAAACACTACGATAATTAGTGAACGGTTACACAAATGTTGACAGAACGCTTACTAAACCGATAATTGAAATATCTATATAGGAGAAACCATGCATTGCAGGAGAAGGATAGTTTTTTAAATGTACTGCAAGACTTGAATGTTAACTTAATTACATTTTAAAATTTCTTTCACTTACAATCGTTGCTCTTCTATTGCGAAAGTTCATATAATTCGATAAACAATAGTGAACCAAATTAATTGTAACCGAGGTTTGACTGTATTTGGAAGAATCATTTAACATTTAATTTTTTGCACAGCTTTGTTCTCAATTATACTAGACAGATGAATGAATAACTTTATTGAGTACATTATTAAATACAATTTTAGTTACATATTGTGAATGATTAATAAATATCATTTCATTTAATTGTATGAAAGTTTGTTGATTTGTATAATTTAATTATGATTCTACGAAAGTGGAAATATTTAAATACATATTATTATCTATAACTTTAATGTGCACTAAGTATAAAAACAAAGTGTATATTTACCAATAAATAGACTCCCTACAGCTAACAGCGTGATCACTACCACAATCATTTTGTATGAATGGCTGAACAATCAATTAGGTCTTGTTGTACCGCCTGATTGCACCTTAGTATTACCTCTAGTCACACAAACACTTATATATGTTAGTCTTGTGTATATTATAAACATGACTTAAATGTCATAGAGACCAAAGAGACATTCTGTTGGTTCAGAATGAAACATTCTGGTCACGTGGTGGTAACTAAACAAAAACCGTCATTCTATGCTCCGATGATATGACTACCGTTCAATAGACAACAATCTAAATTAACTATCTATAACCAACTATGGGGCAAACATGTTGTTTATAGATTTCAGAAAAAAAGTAGTATAGTATATCATTAGTACTATTCTAAGCTTAGTTTTTAAACAATGGATTACAAATTAGAAGAGAAAATGGAGAAAAATATAATTCAGGGAGTTGGTGTACATCGTCATACATTGTGTTGGGGGAAGTGGGAGTGTTTAGGCTAGAGAGTGATGCAGCTCAGAATGATTATATTAGTTTACAATAAGATGTGATCTACAGTAAAACATAGACACACAATTAGATGTTGTCAGTAGTACAACATAATTTACACAATAACCTGAGGTCAAAGGTACAACAAGTGTATACAATCTACAGTTAAAATATCTATATAATAAGTTGTAGTCATCTGCAAAGAAAGCATATAGCAAATTTGACCTGATGTGGCTATGGAGCTGGCTAAGGCTCTTCGTCTTTTAAGGCTTCAAGTGGGACGGTTTATTATATTTTCTTATTACTTTTGTTTGCGAAATTATGATAAATAAATGATGTGCTTGATTTTAACTTTATGAAATCTGGAATGCTGCTGTCATCGACCTGATTAATGGCCACCTGAAATATAGAATATGGCTTGCTCCTCAACACAGAATAGACAGGAAATATGCCGAGGATTATTGTTAAAAATACATAGAAAATACGCTCATGTCATTGTTTCATAGTACATTGTCATACGATATGCTCTCAAAAACAGAATTTAGAGATAATAAGCTGTCGTCTACTGTATAGAAAACACAGCGAATAATATGATGTCCACAAGACACACACAAGAAATAGAGGATTTTGTTTTACCTAGCACAGAAAAAAATATACCCTACTCTGTGGTCCCAAGCAAGAAACCTAAAAAATGTGTCATTGGAAATGCATACATCTGTCCTTCTGTCACTTGTGTCCGATATACAATTTTATAGCTTGAGTCCTCAACTACTCTGTTAGCTGTTTACAGCATAAACATACTTTGTGATTCTAAATAATTGTATATACTTATTCAATCAATAAATAAGTAAACACGAAGATATGTTTTGGTAGAGTTAAATAAAATGTTTTCATTTAGAAACTAAATAGCTATAATTACAGTAAATACTGGGGGTTTTTTAAATAAAAGATAAATTAATTAATTGACTTATTTTAACGGCTTACAATTTTTACGATAAAAGGCGAATGAACTAAACTGTGTGTTAATATTTTTTTATTATTATGTTAAAGAACGTATTGAATATTGTAAAACGTTGTTTGTAATATAATTATTTTTAAACAAATAATCATGGAGGTATAGATGACTTCAACACAATCATTATCTTGCCATCGATAAACCAGTACTAGACAAATATTTTAACTAAACAGAGTGGACTATAATTATATGTTTTATGTGGACGGTCTTTATCACTTGTTCACTGATATAATGCATCAGTCCATAGTCCATTGACGCCATTTACTTCACTTATTGTAGACGTCTGCCTTGTTACTAAACTCAATTCAACCGTGATGTCTTTGTAGTAAGTATAGCTATGTCCACGGTTTAGTGATTTTTAAATGTCAATGCTTACAGTTGTATCGATAGTAGTTATTTTAGCAATGTATTTTTTTTATTTATTTAATACAATCAATTATTTGTCATATGTATAGGAATCACGTGATAATATCATCGATTCCTATTATCGTTATTATTGTCATAGACATAGTTGGACACAAATATAAATGTTTTCTTATTGACTTTACATAAATTGCAACTCCCGAAATTTTTTCATATATTAATCTAAATAAAATTATTTACTGTGTATTTATACCACTACAAGCCCACAAAACAATTACAATATTAGTTTATCGGAATATTCCGGTCATGTTGGCATGACTTTCAGAGGCGTTTCTAGGGATTTGGGGGTCCGGGGCTTGGCCTTTTGGGGCCCCTGCAATTTAAAATACGATATCATGACATGAGATAATGTACTTAATAAACATGTGTCTAAATTCACATTGGTACAGTATATCAATAAAATTAACAAAAACAATAATTATTAAAACTATTTTAATGATCAATTCCATTGTTTAGTGGCGAGATAATGCACAAGTGACAAATCTAAATTCATACCGCCACACGTCGTGTTGCAGCAAAGGCATCTATAACATCATCTCGATCAATTCTGTCTAGTATTTTTGACATCACTGACATTAACGCCATGCTACTAAGTCTTTTTGCGTCATTGAGCTCCTGATATAGTTTATTTAACTTGAGTTTTAGAATGATCTCTGACATGATGCAATGGAAGTGGCCTGAGTTAGCAGTATTCGGATGGAGGTTGCAAAGTTTGAACGCACATCAGGGTCATTCCGTGTCAACTCAACCAGTGGTGTTCACCCGACCCTCTCAGATCTTCCTGAAATTTTCATGGCTTGTGGTACATTCAAAGTTGAGTGATTCCTGAAATAAAACATAATGATACATAATAAGTAGAAATAGATATCATGTTTATTACTTATAACCTGAATATCTCATCAAGCTGTTTCTTGGTTTATGTCATATCGTCTCACAATTTAAATAAATTCCATGTAACTGGACAGCTGGTTTATACACATTAATTTAACACATTATGCACCTGATGGTTAATATTTTTAGATGGTTAATATTTTTAGATGGTTAATATTTTTAGATGGTTAATATTTTTAGATGGTTAATATTTTTAGATGGTTAATATTTTTAGATGGTAAATATTTTTAGATGGTTAATATTTTATGCATCATTCAAATATTTCCATTTTATGCTCACAGTAGTTTATTTTTTTGTAATGCAGACACTTGTCCTATTGATGATACATTTATTTAAATTATTGTGACCTGATGTATATAAATATGTCGCTGTTTGTCCATTTTGACAATCTACACTAGACAGTTGTCTGGCATCAGATACAGAAACTTTACAGCGTATAGACAGACTTTAGAAAGGTACATTCAATGTCAAAGGTGCATTTTGTTTCTTATCCAAATTTTGAATAAAACTAATTGGTCTATGTGACAGATCATAATTTAAAGATGAGATATATTGTAATATTCATCGTGTCGATAATTCTATGGTTGGATAATGTTTTTACCACTGGATGATACACTGCATGACACAAAGCAATTGACTATTTAAAGTATCTTACTTATTTTAAAGTACAACGCTACCTCGACATACAAGTGCCGTAACATACGAGATTTTTAACATAAAGCCCGTTGAATCTTTTGCTTTGAAATACGAGAAAAGTTTGAGAGCTGGTCGGTCGGCTGCACACGACCCAGTTTAATGCGCCTGGTACGTCTCGCATTTTCCCGCGCCTCAGTCAGTGAAATTGTTTACTCGCTTTCAAAGTTGTGCTCGCGTTATGTGGTTTTATTTTATTTACAATACTTTATCAAATTTCTTATTATAACGATGGTTCCGAAGAAAATGAGCGGAAAGGTAGAATGCTTAGAAGAAGCGTGAAATTTTAGAAAAACATGAGCAAGGTGTGCTTATGTATAGACTTACTTACTTTTGAAGTATTTCACTTACTATAGTTTTGTTTGTGATTTTTGTAAATGTCGGATAAGTATCGTGCGTTGATTTTGTTTTGTTTTTTTTTTCTTTTTGGCGATGTTTAAATGACTGATCATATTGGATTCTTCAGGGACCGTGAAACAAGGGTCCTGCACAGATGGAACTAACTGATAATCTTTGTATTGACCTGTCATTACCTAATCTTTAGTCACTATAGCCTAGTGAAAGGTTACGTTCGTTTAGCTTTGGGCCGCCGCCAAATTTATATAGATAACCGTAATGAAATGTATTAAAAAACGTAACTTTATATTACAGATCCATATAATACATTATCTGATGATGAGTTTTTTATCTGTAATGATATTTGTGTCATTTATTTTTTTCAGATGTCTAAATCAAATATGTTAACAATAATTGTTTTGGTGGCCGTATGGACGTTTGATCTGAGTCAAGGTGTTTCTACAGGTGAATTATTTTAAAGGAAAGGTTTCATCTTCGTTTTTAATTATTCATTTGCTTCACGTTGTATTGTTAATGAGTTTATTTGGGTTTATTTAAACGTGTGAGTCTATTCACCAGGTCTATGAATTGCGTTATGCGGAAGTGTATCAAGTAACCTATTAATTTACTGATCTTCTAACTGTTTAATATTGCTAATGATTTCTAATATTTTAATGTATTATCCAATTTCAGTTTTTCGAAGTTGTCTGTGTTTACTGTGGATCTCAACCAAGGTCATATCTTTACTAACGCCAAAAAGTTCACAGCCAACACAACAGTACCATTGGATGCCATGTGGAAACATTTCCACTTCTTCAACTCTTTGAGCAATGGGCGTCTTAATAATTTGATAAACTCTCCGAGTCTTAAGGACAGAGGCGTAGTTAGGGGGCGGGAGGTACATATGTCTTCGGGCGCCGAGGTTCAGGGGCGCCAAATGGTATATTTTACATATAATATTATATGGTTTTCGAATGGGAGAAGCTAAAAAGGTATTAAAAAGGTAAAATGCCCCGGGCGCAAGTTGCCTTGTCCCCCCTCGCTATGCCTCTGCTTAAGGATAAGAATATAGTATTCCAAATTGTATTAAAAGCAGATGAATTCAAAGATAAGATTAATTTTAGCTTACCACTAGAACGACGGATAATTTGAACTAACTTTAACGACTGAAGCGGTCATTTTGACCGCGATAAGCAAATAACAAATTATGTCATATAATAATTATGTTTATTATGTGTAATAACCAAAGAAACAATATCTATAGAATAATAAACAGTATTTTTTCAAAAAATATACGTAAGTCAGGGGTGGGCAAACCACCGCCCGCGGACTGCATGCGGCCCTTCTGAGTATATTATGCGGCCCGAACGCGATTCCTATGTCGATGTTCATTCTCTTTGTTTAGATGTTTCGCTATATTTTTTAAAATTTAATTTGAATCTAGTTTTAAAGCTCCAGAATATTAGGGCTGCTTGACCTATAAGCAGATTATGACCTGAAGGAGAAGTTTAAGTCAGTTCTGGAATTTCCAAGATGTTTGCCAGCAGCGTCATTTCCACACCTAAATATTTTGTCACTATTTGGGTCCACATACGTTTGTGAGCAAGGGTTTTCTTGTATGAAAATAAACAAGTCTAAGAACTGATTAATGTTGACTGACTGAAATTTAAAATGCAGTCATGCGAATCACAACAGTAAACTGGTTCCACAGTTCAATAAAATTATCCCAAAATTGTAAACAAATACAAACTTTTCGTTACTTATAATTATACTCTGTGATCAGGTTGTATGTCGATTAATTTCCTTCGTCTTCATAATTTGTATGCTATGTAACAATAAACTTTTGTTAAAATAATTATGAATAGTAAGTTTTATTACCAAATTAGCAAAAGGTAATTTGTGTAATAGAATGTGAATGTGAAATATGATGACAAATACGTGGCTATTATCGTTATTAGATTTTCATACGTTGTAAATTGTAATTGAAGTAGACAAATTATATGCGGCCCGCCAATAACAATGAAGTTTTCAATGTGGCCTTCCTCAGACAAAATTTGCTCACCCCTGACGTAAGTAATCACATTCTGTTCATTAGTCATCTTGTGTTTTGTTACTACAAAATGAACATTGAAGGTGTGTGTTACTGCTTGCTCCACTTTTCACAGGGATGCCTGCTATAATTTGATTTTTGTTGCACAGTAAGGCGATCTCAATTCGTGAACAAGGTTCAAAATATAAGACCGCCTAGGAATGCTGGAATATATGCATAATTGAAATAATATAAATGTGTTTATAGCCGTAAAGTCCAGAACATTGTAGATTGTAGAAGATATAGACTGGCTATCTTCGTGATGCTGATCTCCTTGTGTACAGGCGGCTCATTTGGTCCAGAACGTCCACTCCACACTTAGAAAAATTATAATATTGCACAGTTTCTGGAAGTTGTTTTTTTTTTTTGTTTCACCCATTTCAATACGTTTGTGCAAGGTAATCAATATGCAGATATACTGTTTTGGCTTTCAACGTTTTTTTTTTTACCTTTGATAAGTACTTTTGAAGAAAAACGTTCTGGAATCAGCCCCGTAGCGTGAAAAATCTACAGGAGGGGCCAGACATTCTACAGTAGGGGCCAGGCAATAGCAGGGGGTGGGGGCAGGTAATACATTTCACTAAGTAGAACAAATAAGCAGGGGGGGGGCAGACAAAACGCAATGGGCAGCCGAAAGCTACGGGCCTGTCTGGAGTTGTGTCTTTACAAATTCACTGCAACTCTCTTTGATTCTGCCCTATCGTACCAATAATGGATGTGCTTTTGGCAACAATATGACGTCAATCGACAGCGTCACAAGATATTAATCGGTATGGCGGTCATTATGACCGCTGCAGTCGTTCTAGGTATAACTTGTTTTATTTTCGATCATTATAAAACCAACAATAAAAATATTCTACAATTTTAACAATGTTATAAAGATATGAAAAGTCATACAATTTCAATAGTCTGGGGTTATCCGTTTAGAAGTAATTAAACCGCAATGTAGCGTTGAGGTCAAAATGACCGCTGCCGTCGTTCTAGTGTTAGATGATTTGACCAGAGTGGCCCAGGATTTAAAGTCAAATAATAATGTGCACGACATTGGGGGTAGGGTCGTGGGGGGGGGACAATTTTAAAAGACAAATAAATTAGATATTTTGATG
Organism: Bulinus truncatus; assembly: GCA_021962125.1. Lineage (NCBI taxonomy): Eukaryota > Metazoa > Mollusca > Gastropoda > Planorbidae > Bulinus > Bulinus truncatus. The sequence goes on from JAGDYQ010000103.1 coordinate 2,395,090, forward strand.
TTTACTTCATAACTCAACCTGTCATAAATCATTAATATAATTGTTTTATTTTTTAATCAGACTATAAATAAACACAATCTGTTTTAAAAAATGTATAAATTCAACAAGGGTTATAGATAAAATTTAAATGAATTATTCAGATCTATGAAATGAATTATATTCTATCTGCCTCTTATTCATTAGTATAGGTAAGTAAGCTGTATTTAATTTAGACGGTTTAAGGAATATACAAATAAGAAAATCTGACCAAATACACTAAATTAAATACAAGAATGGTCAATTAAACAAATGCTATTATTTCAACCTGTTTACGTAATTAATTATATCACACGAATGCGTGGTTGTAACTATGAAACTGAACAAACGAAATGAGTTAGCCGTAAGCTGGAAGTAAAATAAAATTATGTTTCAAAATTTCTTCCTTGTCATTGTAACCTGCATTTTTTTTTATTTGAAGTACATGATACCTGGTGTGGACGTGTTTACATGAACAGTTGAAAGTGAAATCGATACATGCATGGGTCTATTGACCGTTAGGCTAAAGGGCAGCTTTAGACTATAAATAAGAAGTAGAGTTTCCGTTCTAAAGCCTATACAGAATATTAGAGTCAGATGAAGTGAGTTCATCTATTTCTGTAACCAGGGCTACTCTATTGGGTTGTGGTGTCTAGCAGAATGCCCGGCTACATTTACTTTCCCCAACAAATGTCTGGTGGACTTAGGGACATAGATCGGACCCGAGAAAATTCGCGGCACTCACCAGGGCTTGAACTCAGGCGCTCTGCAACACTGCCACCGAATCCGTCACATTTTAAGAATACATTTCTCACCGCTAACCCAAAACATTAAAAAGGATAAAAATAAATAACATCTTTCAAACATCTATATCCAAGACTATCTGTCTCACTGTCTAATCTATCTATCTAATCTATATATCTATCTAATCTGTCCATCACTCTGTATGTCTGTCGGATTCTCGAATCTGATGAGTTCATTTAAAAAATAATAAATAAACACATTGAATTATATCTTTTATATACAATACCGAGTACTTTGTAATGTATGTTCTGTTAAAGTATTCAGCTATAGATAGAGATTTAGTTACAAAAGAAAGGACAGCTGAAATAATATTGACCACAACGGTTACAATTAATCCTAAAAATAGAGCTAAAATTTTGAATGGTTATGGATTTACTGTAAACTCAAAGACACACACAAACACAGACACACCTACTCTCTCTCTCTCTCTCTCTCTCTCTCTCTCACACACACACACACACACACACACACACACACACTCACACACAGTCACACTCACACACACTCACAAACACTTAAGAAGAAAATTCACACTGTCATTCAAAATTCCTAGAGAATTTATCACTGAGGAAATTCTATTGTAAGGAGATAAATATAAATTCTATGATAGATGTACACATGTATTGTCAGGAGACAAAGTCTCATTATGTCTAGTGGTGCACACGTCACATCACGATTTCACAAAAAAGATAATATAATACATCAAGAGATACGTCAAATATGTCAGGCAGTTATATTTATTCAAAAAATAAAAATAAATCAAAATAAATCAATGAATTATTTACTTTTTAATATTTTATTGTTAGTTTTGCGTTCTGATTCCTAAAATGTTCAGTTAATTGTTGACGGCCCATTCTTGAACGGTCAGCTACCATAAGGATCTGGTGAGTCAACAGAACGTTTATCCAAATACTTAAAAATGCTATCATGTCCAAACTCTGCAACAGGGTTTGTCGAACGAAGATAAGAATCTGAAAAATTGTGGACAAAAGATAAAATGTCATTTTTGTTACATTCATTAAAGTACAAGATGGTCTCTTACTCACAGAAATGTAAACAGTACTCACACACACACACACACATACTTTTATACAGTACTCACACACACACATACATTTGTACAGTACTAAAACATTGACATACATTTATAAAGTACTCAAACATACACATACACATACATTTATACAGTACTCTCTCACACACACACATGCATTTATACAGTACTCAAACATTCACATACATTTATACAGTACTCAAACATACACATACATTAAACAGTACTTACACACAAACATGTATACAACACTAGAACACTCAAATACAAAACACAATACATAGACACAAAACACGCAAAGTTTCATCCCTCAAACATACAGACATACATATTGCATTACGTGCCTTACTATGATGACATGGGAAATGAAAAACCCAAGTGGTTATGGACGACAACGCCTTCCCGAGAAAACAAAATTTTAAAATAAACAGAAATTCCTTTAAAAAAGAAAGCATTTTTTAAAAGGAATTTAGGTATAAAAATGAAGTTATTTCTTAAATAAAAAATTATCTTAAAAAATGGCTTCCATCTATAATACAAATTTTACATCATGTGTTCCGGTTTCCGTCTGTCATCGCTACTTCCGTCTGTCATCGCTACTTTCGTCTGTCATCGCGACTTCCGTCTGTCATCCAACATGGCGGCATAAACAATTCATCCAAGATGGCGGCATAAACAATACTAAGATGGCAGAAACATTTACAGTTTTCTTCTTAACATGCATGATCCGGCTACCAACTGGCCAGCAGAGTAAGAATAGTCTCCTACATGGCTGCCAGAATTGACATTGAACCAGCCATATGTTTAGTGCCGTGGTGACAAAACACCGTACACTAACATACGGCAGGTAAGACCGTGAAAGCCAAATGGCAATCTCAATGTAATACTGTTACGACCGCCTCTATCATTACAAAAGGGCAAGAAGCGATCTTAGATGTAACACAAATTCATGCCAAATTATTTTGAGATACTCTCCGAAACAAATACTAAACCGACCATGTTTTATAGGCCTATCTATATCTCACAGTATCGTAATAAATTTTTGGTGTTCTATTTGTTATTAAATGAGAAGCGATCATAAAAGAAATATTTACAAAAATCGTTCTGTGTTATGTTCCACAATTTAAATTTTAAACCAAAATTATGGATACCTCAATATAATGTAATATTTATATTGTTTAAATTGTTATTATTTCTAAAATATGTCTATTTCTAATGTACAATTATTTCCCTTTATTACTATCCTAAAACGTCACTTTTTTTTCATTTTTTGACTATTACGTCACATGAATGAATTGAATAAGGGTTGAGATTGAGTAGCGCCGTACACAATGTTTGCAATGCAAACGAACCCATTTATGATGGGGGCTTCACACAGAGGGTGTATGGAGGGGCCCAGTTTGAGGAGGGCCCCCAAAATATTTTTTTAATTAAATATTAAGTGCATTATCTCATGTCAAAATGTAGTGGCTCCCGAAGATGCCTAAAATCCCTAGGTTCGGCATTGGCTTCACAGAACTATAATGTTGAAAGCTTTGATATGTCTTTCTTTTTTAAGAGGCCTAATGTTTTCTGCGTCTGCGGCCTCAACTGCATTGATGATATACTATGTTTTTAATCGAAGGTCAGCTAAAAGCTACACAACGATTCTTTCTTCTCGGAACCAAGCTTGAGAAGCGTCAAAAAATTATCTCATGTCAAAATGCAGGGGCAGCCCCCAAAGAGGCCAAGCCCACCGGGCCCCTAAATCCATAGGTTCTGCACTGCCGGATGAATGAATTGAATAAGGGTTGAGTTTGAGCAGCGCCGTACACAACGTTTACAATGCAAACTAACCCATTTATGATGGGGGCTTCACACAGAGGGTGTATGGAGGGGGCCCAGTTTGAGGAGGACCCCCAAAATATTTTTTAAACTAAATATTAAGTACATTATCTCATGTCAAAATGTAGTGGCTTCCGAAGATGCCTAAAATCCCTTGGTACGGCATTGGCTTCACAGAACTATAATGTTGAAAGCTTTGATATGTCTTTCTTTTTTAAGAGGCCTACTGTTTTCTGCCTAAGGTTTTGTGTGCGCAAATTATGTAGGCTATAGTAGGATGTTAGATTCAACGTTTAATAGTCGGGGGTTCTTTTTGTTAAGCTTCTGAGCCCATAATGAGGATTATTTTCTTGGAATGAGATTTAAGTATTATCGCAGATTAACGGGGGCCCCAGAAAATCTGTTTTTACATTAAATAGTACGTCCATTATCTCATGTCAACATGCAGGGCCCCCCGAACAGGACAAAACCCAAATCCCTAGGTTCGGCACCGGCTTCACAGAGCTATAATGTTTAAAGCTTTGATATTTCCTGTTTTTTAGAGTCCTGATATTTTCTGCGTCTGCGGCCTCAACTGCATTGATGGAATACTATGTTTTTAATTGAAGGTCAGCTAAAAGCTACACAACGATTCTTTCTTCTTGGGACCAAGCTTGAGAAGCGTCAAAAAATTATCTCATGTCAAAGTGCAGGGGCAACCCCCAAAGAGGCCAAGCCCACCGGGCCCCTAAATCCCTAGGTTCTGCACTGTCGGATTGGCAATTTTTCTTAGTTAATTGTACTATGCTGCAATGTGTATAACAGTAAGTAAACCACCTGCTAAACATGTAGCGCTTCGCTTAACACAAGCACTCACTCACATCTCTCTGTTTTTTTTAAATACGCCATGTTGAACATCATAAAACATTAAATGAATAACTGTTTGGAAAGGAGTCCATTAAAATATTATGAAGGAATATGATTTTAAGAGTTTTTTTTTATGTTTACCCATAGTGAGGATTATTTTCTTTATGTGGAACTCTTTAACATATGAAATTTATTTGATGTATTATTAGGTGTCCCTATTCTCAAATGTATTTTGGCTACAATAATCTGTTCATGTCCTTGGGGCCACTGCAAGTATATAGACTGATTGTTAACGCGCTAAAATACATATATCACCATTTTCAACTCCAACTGTGTGCCTACTCGCCGGTCCGGGTACCGGGCCTTTGATAACTAGTGTCTTCAAATAAGAAATATTGTTTCAAAAAAATCAATCATAAAATAAAGAGCTGTACTTTGTAATTTACGAAGACATTAAAATTAAATATTTTCAAATAATTAAATCGGTAAATTTTAATTTTGATGAATTAAGAAATATATATACGATAAAAATTGAAAAAAATATTTGGTACATTTTAAATTGCTATAAGTGTACTTCTTTTTTCTTTATATTATATTTGGCAAAAGCGTAAAATAAATGAATGTATTTCAGTGTACCCAGTTGTAGATGGAGCCTCCTGTATAACAGTATCCACCTGTCAGGCTACAGACTTCACTCTGTCTACATGTACCAGTGATGTCTGTGACTGTATCAACTCATCCTATACGCCAGCTAGAACTGGATGTGCATGTAAGTATCTATTGACATAATGTAGATTTTATTTTATAATTTGGAATGTTGGGTTGTAAAAGAAACAATAAAATGTTAAGAATAACATTATTTCTATCAATGTACAACTGTGTAATTTAAATAGGGTCTTAAATTGTGCATTGTTAAATAGGTACAGGTATGTGTCAAACGTAAGCTAAGAAAGATACGGGACATTCAGTAATCATTTCTGAATAAATTGAAAAAGGCGAATATTGACTTTTTTTTCAGGCATATTTCACACCACAATACCCAGAGCAATACTGATATAATAAATGACATCGAAACTGAAAATTTGATATACCTGATATTTGATTTCATAATATCGAAATGAACAGCAGAATCATAGAACTGTTTTTGAACTGAGATATATAGACATATTCTTTAGCAAAGAATGGTTTAGCTTTAACCAGTTTTAAATGTTCTTATATTCTATTGCATAAATAAAATGAAACCAAGATATCTATTGGTAAAAATATAATTTAGGTATCTGATCTAAAAAAAAAAAAAAAGAAAAAAAAAACCTATAATATTCATATTATTAAATTAAAATTCATATTATACTTGCCGTTGAGGATTAAACAATTAATTCTAAATATGTTGTTAGAATATTTATTTTATTTCTCGATCTAAGCTCTGTATTCATTAAAAATGTGGCTAGGTATCAATGTAGCTAATGAGTTTTAAATATTTTATTTTATGCTTTTTTGTAACTGACAGTAAAACTGAATAAGCCAGTGATAGCAGCCAACACAAGAAGATCAAATCAAGTTATAGTGAATTCAATTTTCTATTTAACTTGTAATGTAAACGAAGCCCAAAATTACGAGTGGTATAAGGATGATGTAGTACAACCTACTAAGGTGGGCAATATCTATTCTGATGTAGCCATTTCTACTACTGTTGGATCATTTAAGTAAGTTGTATTACATGATTAGTTTAATAGATACATTTATAGTCAGAACGCCATGGAACAGTGTACCGGCACATTTTGTCCGAAGTCTTTTGTTTACTGCACTAATTTCAGTGTTTACGACACGACGGACATAAATAGGAGTTTTTGTACATTTTATTTATTAGAAAAATTTCACTGGTTGCATATAAATGTGCGACTTGGTGGCGTTTTGGATTTGAGCCAGACATACATAGTTTAGATTACGGGCTGAAATCCAAGCGAGTGCAATCCCTATATTTGTCTGTCCATGGTGAATGCCAACTCGGCTATGATGGTTGTGAGCCATTTGGCATAGAGGATAGATATAAGGTCAAAAATGTAAATATTTTATCCTACTGAAACAAAATGATACTTTAAAATAGAATATAATCTGACAAAAAATATTGTGTATATATGTTACGGCCAATGTTTGCTATGTACATATAGCCCGGCCATTGTTAGATAGTACCCGGCCAAAGTTAACACAAAGTGAATACTCTCGTATGTAAGAGATATCATCAATTGTCAACTCTTAGTGTGGGAAAAGACAATGAATCAAGATACATTTAATACAAATAGATTTACCACTGGGAGGGGCCGACTGCTTTTAATTGATTTGACCATATTTAGTTCAGATTTTTTTTTATAATTAAGATAATTATAAATGTTGATTATTGCACTGTCAGTGTCTGTCATCCAATGTTAAACAAAACGAAATAAAAGATCTATAATACAAAAATAAAAAAAAATACGTCATGTGCTCCGGTGTCTGTCATCGCAAATTCGTCTGTATTCCAAGACGGCGGCATAAACAATTCAAAAATGGCAGAAACATTTATTGTTTTCTTCTTAACATGCATGATCCGCCTACCAACTGGCTGGCCGAGTAAGATTGTCTGCTACTTGGCTGCCAGTAATGTCATTGAACCAGCTTCATGTATAGTGCCGAGGTGACCAAACTCATTACACTAACATACGGCGGGTGAGATTGTGAAAGCCAAAGGGTAATCACAATGTAATACTGTCTTCGACCGCTTCGATAATTACCAAGGGGCAATTAAGCGATCTTCGGAGAGGTAACAAAATCATTCTAGATTTTTTAAATTTTTTTTTTTTTAACGCCGCCATTGCTAGCATGGTAGGGTGTAGTGTACCTACCACACCAGCATTGTTGGCGGCGCTGATGCACGTCTGCCATCCCTACTGAACGGCGGGGTGAGTGTGCCGCTATCATCTGCAGGGATGGCAGAAAGATGGGTTTTAATCCTGGTCCAAACTGGCCAGACCAGCAGGGTGTGTGTACTGCCGATCGGCCAGAATGGCAAGGAACGGGGTTTTTCCTGCCACTCGGACAGAGGGGAGGGTGTACCCTCAGCCCGAAATGGCAGGCTGCGCAGGTGTGCTTGAGTGTGACGGAGAGGAAGTGTGTTGTGTGCCGACCACATCCGTCACCACCGCCAGCTGTGAATACTGCGGTCTCGGATAGACCTCATTGATCACAGTACCACCACCCTCGCAAGTAATGGTTTTTTTTTCCTGACTAGAGAACCCCTATGATCCATCCCCCGTGGATCATGGTATGTCTCTCAGACCAGGAAGGAGAGTTCACAAAATACTTTGTGATATTCTCCGAATCATTCTAGAGTATCGGGATACCAATTATGACATTCAACACTAGAAAGCATATGTCTATGTTTATCTTACAATATCGTAATATATCTATGGTGTTTAATTTGTTAATAAATGACAATCGATCATAAAAGAAATATTTACAGAAATCGTTCAATTAATATTCTGTATTATTTTCCACAATCTAAATTTTAAATCAAACGAATTTTTTATTACGGATACCTCAATATAAAGTAATATTTATATTGTTTATGTCTATTTCTTATATACAATTATTTCCCTTTTATTACTAACCTAAAATATGTCACAATATATATTTTTTTTTGCATTTTTTTTTACTATTACGTCACATGAATGAATTGAATAAGTGTTGAGTTTGAGTAGCGCCGTACACAACATTTACAATGCAAACTAACCCATTTATGATGGGGGCTTCATACAGAGGGTGTATGGAGGGGCCCCAGTTTGAGGAGAGCCCCCAAAATATTTTTTAAACTAAATATTAAGTACATTATCTCATGTCAAAATGTAGTGGCTCCCGAAGAGGTTTAAAATCCGTTGGCTCGGCATTGGCTTCACAGAACTATAATGTTGAAAGCTTTGATATGTCTTTCTTTTTTAAGATGCCTAATGTTTTCTGCGTCTGTGGCCTTAACTGGATGGATGGAATATGTTTTAATGGAAAGTCAGATAAAAGCTGCACAACGATTCTATCTTTCCGGGCTCAACATGTAGCGTTTCGCTTAACTTACAGACACTCACTCACGTCTCTCTTTTTTTTTTTAACTACGTCATGTTGAACATCATAAAACATAAAATGAATAACTGTTTGGAAAGGAGTCCATTAAAATATTTTGAAGGAATTAAGATGTATCAATGATAAGGTGTTGGGTGCGCAAATTATGTAGGCTATAGTTGGATGTTAGATTCAACGTTTAATAGTTGGGGGTTATTTTTGTTAAGCTTCTGAGCCCATAATGAGGATTTTTCTCTTTGGAGTGAGATTTAAGTATTATCGCAGCATAACGGGGCCCCAGAAAATCTTTTTTTTACATTAAATATTAAGTACATTATCTCATGTTAACATGCAGGGGCCCCCGAACAGGACAAACCCCAAATCCCTAGGTTCGCACTGGCTTCACTGAACAATAATGTTTAAATCTTTGATGTTACCTTTTTTTAAGAGGCCTGAATTGTCTGCGTCTGCGGCTTCAACTGCATTGATGGAATATTCTTTTTTTTAATTGAATGTCAGATAAAAGCTACACAACGATTCTTTCTTACCGGGCCCCAGCTTGAGGGAAGCCAAAACAATTATCTCATGTCAAAATACAGGGGCATCCCCCCAAAGAGGCCAAGCCCACCGGGCCCCTAAATCCATAGGTTCGGCACTGCCGGGTTGGCAATATTTTTTGGGTCATTGTACTATGCTACAATGTGTATAACAGTAAATAAACCACCTGCTAAGCATGTAGCGTTTCGCTTAACTTACACTCACTCACGTGTCTCTTCTTTTTTTTTTTAAATACGTCATGTTAAACATCATAAAACATTAAATGAAGAACTGTTTGGAAAGGAGTCCATTAAAATATTATTAAGGAATTATGATTTTAAGAGTTGTTGTTTATATTTACCCATCGTGAGGATTATTTTCTTTGGGAAGGACTATTTAACATATGAAATTTATATGATGTATTATTAGGTGTCCCTATTCTCAAATGTATTTTGGCTACAATAATCTGTTCATGTCCTTGGGGCCACTGCGAGTATATAGACTGATTGTTAACGCGCTCAAATATGTATCACCATTTTCAACTCCAACTGAGTGCCTACTCGCCGGTCCAGGTACCGGGCCTTTGTTTACTAGTCTAAATATAAATATTTCTCTTCTTCGCCCAACATTGCAAGACAGCGGCAGCAGCCTGCGAGAATTCCCGAATACGTCACAGAAAGCAAGACGCGCTCAACAATATATATAGATTTGTCGCGATTGTAGAATTCCCGAATACGTCACAGAAAGCAAGACGCGTTCAACAATTTTATATAGATTTATCGCGATTGTAGAATTTCCGAATACGCGTTGTTTTCTAATTTCTTTTATAAAACCAGATTATTTAAATTTCTTATTTATCCCCAATTGCGGTAAATTATGTAGCCGTTTAACCGCGGAAAATGAGGGAATGGTGTAACCAGATCCGTCACCACCGCCAGCTGTGAATACTACGGTCTCGAATAGTCCTCATTGACCACAGTACCACCACCCTCACAACATGTTTTATTTTTTTAAATCCTGACTAGAGAAGCCCAATGATCTATTTCCCGTAGATCATTGTACGTCTCTCAGACCAGGAAGGAGAGTTCATAATACTAATTTGTATGATACTCTCTAAAATGACTTTGAAGACGGGCTAACAGTGGAAATATGATTTCCATATTTATGTATAAGTCCTAGGATAATGTAGTATTTATGGCGTTCGTTAAGTTATTATCTCTACAAATTGTCTATATCCTGTCAACAATGTACAATTAGCTCCCTTTACCAACAGAATCTTAAACTACGTGAAAATCGATTTATTTTTCTTCGTCAAATAAATGAATAGTATAAGGATATAAGTAATTCTGTGTTTCTTCTTTACTGCGGTGTTATAGGAACGTGTTTGTATTGTTTCAAACGTTTTTTGCCTTTATTGTAAATACTGTATACATTTATACAATATAATGAATTTTAAAGTTACAAATATTAATCCTCAGAGGCAGCTAGTAGTGTAAGACCTGTAAAATCGAAAACTTTAGGCTTTGATCAATCGCTTGTTAAAAATGTAACGAATTTCATTTTAAGATTATTGCCTTTTTTGAGAACAGATCAAGTGAATTATATAAATAAAGCTAATAAATACAACATTATTTTTTGTGTTGAATTCAATCAAGACACGATTTAAAAAAAAGAGATTTTAACCGTTTTCTGAAATGTATTTTTTTTTAATTTCTCAATAAATTTTAATCTCATGTTTAAAACACTGCAGACTGAAGAGTAAGAGAGAGTCATACAACGCAGCGCAGCGTGTAGGCCTACATGCACGCATGTGTACCGCTGCTTTGACCTACTAGCATTTGGTAGACACGAAGTGTTATTATCAATGCAAGGAAAGTAGCCCATTTATTAGTTTCTTTCGTTATAGTTAAACACGGTTATATTCCTTGTTTAGTATATTGAGAATTTTTCGAACATAATTAGTTAAAAGAAAAAAAAGAAATAATGATTAGTTGGAAAATTGATGATTGAATCATACATTTTACTGAATAAGAATATGTATGCAAAGTTCCTAGAAAATCTATCACTAAAAAGTCCCTCGAAAATCGATTACCAATTTTTACCCAAATAAAATAAAAACCATCCTATCTCTTCTCTCCCATGAAAATAAAAAGTTATGATATATATATATATATATATATATATATATATATATATATATATATATATATATAATAGATATATAAATATATATATATATATATATATATATATACATACATAAACATTTGGTATTAAAATAGTAAACAACGTTATTCTATAAAGCAGACAGCATTATTATACTCACCTGGAGGCTTTGTGAAACCTCTCTTCATACGAGGAAAACTTGTCACCATGGCAACCAAAACAACTACGATAATAAGTTTTTTGAGCATCTGAAAAAAAAAAACAAAGACAAAAAGTAACGACTACCGTACAAAAATAATTTTCCACAGATGTAATAGCCAGAAATTATTGAGTATAAACTACATGGGAGATAAATTGTATGCAGTAACAATTTATCATCACAAGTTACATTTTACGAATGACCTAATATGGTATTAACTAGGGAGCGACCGATATGCCTTTTTACCGATAGTCCGAAACCGATATTTTCCCCCAGCATTTTTACCGATACCGATACCGATATTTTCTTTTTAGGGCTGTCCATTATTTACGTCAACAAATTTTTGGCGATTTTTTACCTCCCCCTCGCCCTTGTCAACAACTTGTCAAACTTCCAGAGACCCCCCCCTATAAAATTACGTTAACATTTGATTTACCCCCCCCCAAAAAAGGTGGCTTCCAAAATGTTTATGTGGCAAAATTAGTAGGAATATAGTTAGTTTAATTAAAATACTGAATGTTAAGCGAGTGTGTAACACAGAACTACAAACGCTGCTTAATTTTCCTATTTATTAAGTAATTATATTAAATTAAAAAAGTAACATTGTTGACGTCAACTTTTCTTGACCTCCCCCCCTCCCCCTTGTCAACAATTGTCAAAAATTTTCTGACCCCCCTCCCCCCTAATTTCTTGACGTAATTAATGCACAGCCCCTTAAGCAACAACAATGCCAAACACGTGTTTTTCACGTGCTGTATGACGTATGTCAACCCATGATCACATATTTTGTAACACTTCACCCACGCGTGTTCCGTTTAACCCCCCCCCCAACTTCCCATCCCAAAAATACGCACAGATGTTCACTAATTGCATCATTCAAGGTCATACATTAGAATTAAGAAATGCCAAACCTATTGTTTCAAGGTCATATCTCTGATGTAGACGTGACAATTTCTGTGTACGGGTTTTTTTTTTTCCTTTTTATAAAATCTTGTCTGATCTGGTTATAGAACTGGGTTATTTACAGAATTTTTTTTCTGCAACTCTGTTGTGAAAAAAAAAAAAATGTATCGGCAGCCAAAAAGGGCCGGTCCGATAGTTAACCCATAGTGCCAATACCGGTTCGACTAATGGTCGCTCCCTACAACAATCGGCCGATCCGACATTAACCGATAGTGCCAATATCGGTCCGATACCGATACCGATCCGATTATCGGTCGCTCCCTAGTATTAACTATATATCCGACTCCACTGCATACGGTGCTAGAAAAAAGGGATTAAAAATCTATCTTTTACTTTCCAATTTCTTGCAGTCATTAACTAATCAAAGTGGCTACAAGTCCTATTCTCAAAATCATTCATCATGTAAGTTAAAAAAAAATCAAAAGACTGCAAATAAACTTGAAATTATTTTTCAATGTCAAAAAAATGAATTTCACTCACTATATATCTGACCGCTTCTATTGAAACAATGTGTTAAGCATTATTTTTGTAATGAGAATTATCCATTAAATATCAATGCCTCCTATACAATTTTAAACTATTTCAATTCTACTTCTTAACAAAATCTTACCTTATGTAATGCTGCTTGAAATTTTCAGAGATTTCAATTGTAGCAATTTAAACCTTCTTATACCAACTCTGCCAGACAAACGGCTAAACGACAACCTTATATAGAAAGATGACATTAGAGTATTTGCATTATGGAAATTTTGATAGACAGACTACCAGCATATAACGATATACATTTAAAAAAATAATTCCTTGTTGGTGAAAGATTATAATCATAGATGAGTTTTTAATTGATGTTGTCTAGTAGCTGGCGAAAAGTGTAAGATCTGTAAACAAAAGTAGATCACACTTGTAAACTTGGTCCAGTCACAGACGTTTCTAGATATGTTGGCACTTTGTGCAAGTTTAATTCTCTTTGCAATATGGAAAAAAAAACATTTAACAACGCTCTTTATTCTTTGTAACATTTTAATGTATTATTTATCCGCTAAAAAAACGGGTATTTCGCTAGATTTTAATAAAAGAAATCAAAATTAAATAATTTTCTAATGGCTGTTATGGCAATATCTACGGGATTTTATATTGAAGAAATAAAGGCATAAAACATCTAGTCTTATCTAGAAACATTACTAACGAAGGAATAATTAACTTGTGTATGAAGTTTCTACTGACGTGATGAGCAGCAATGTAGAAGATTAAAGTACGATGGTTATAAATGATAAGTCTCTTTCTATCTTTCTCTCTCTCTCTCTCTCTCTCTCACTCCCCCCTCTCTCTCTCTCTCTCTCTCTTCTATATTAATGTATCTACTTCTTAACCTTATACATTTGATATAATTATTATGTTTATCATTAGCTTTATAGTTCAATTCAAGCTCTAGAACCGTGGAATGCCTTTTGTCATTATTGCGAAATACCGACCAAAGTATAACACAAAACAATTCCTTTTGCTTGCATACACACTAATGCTAATTATACATAATGACTAAATACACACAGTTTAACAGGGTGGGGCTGTAAAAGTAAACGAATTGTTAAAGATATTCCTTGTCCTCTGTGCGTGAGCTACATTGCACTTTATCCCCAGTTTTTCCCCCTTCCCCCCTCCCTCCCTGTCATTCTAGTCGACCAATCAAGAGATAATTACAATGCAATGGGGTCGCACGTTTAGTAAACAGGTTGTGACTTGATATATATTATTCTACCGTACAGGTCACTAACTAAAGTTCTCCTGTGACTTCTGTCCTGAGTCACCCTCTCATAATTAATATTATTCGAACACATTTAGATTAAATAGAAACATACCTATTCATTTACTGTAAATAATTTGACTTCCTAAAACAAAACTAAACATGTTTGCACTTTATAAAGTAAACATTCTTTATATAAACTTTTCTCAATCGAGTTGATTATTTATTTTAACAAGAAAAAAATCATAATTATGAATGTTTTGGTGGAAATTCTTTTTGATTTTTTTATCTCTATACTTATAAGACGCATTTGCTGTCTGTCTCTCTGTCTATCTGTCTGTCTGTCTGTTCCCTTATAACTCAAGATCCAGACAACCAAATAACGTGAAATTTGGTACACGTACACATAATTACATGGGGAAGGTTATAGGACATGTTTCGTTTCATCTCGATCATCGAGGGGTAGTTTAATTGTAATAAATTATTTTTATTTTAGTATACTTTACTATATTAAAGTAATCTCGACGGCGCCATAAATAAAACTCTTCTTTGACGTCATTTCCCGATGAATGATCGAATAGAACTTGCGCGCTGGTGCTGTATCGTGCCTTTGTGCTGCAAAGAATTGTTGATGTTTTTTCATGCTTCCCGATTTGTACAGTTTGAGGAAGGTAAATGAATGAAGAAGGATTTTAGAAGAAGTGTGAAGCCATAATAATATGTATATATATATATATATATATATATATATACAGAGAGAGAGAGAGAGAGAGAGAGAGAGGGAGGGAGAGATAAAGCGAGAGAGAGGGGGTAGGGGGAGAGAGAGGAAAGGATGGTTGGAGGGAGGAGGGAGGGAGTGGGAGGGAGGGGGAGAGGGAGAGGGGGAGAGAGAAGGGGGGTGGAGAGGGAGAGAGAAGGAGATGGGAGAGGGAGGGAGGGAGGGAGGGGGCGTTGTTTTAAAGGGAGAGAGGGGGTAGGGAGAAAACAAAAGGTAAACAGAAAACCTTATTTTAAACCGGGTACTTGCAACTAGTTATAAATCATTTGTATAAGTAAAACATGATATATGTCATGTGGCATGAGCATTCCTTATGATATCATTAACACTAACAGTCACTCTGGTGGCGATGTTGTATCAGTCAGTAGTGAATATCACAAATCATGTTTTCTGACACTTGCAATACAACCATATCTTGTATTAAGTTATCTTCTTCTTTTTTTAATTTAAGATCATAAAACACTTCCAAAGATAAAATATAAAAAGAAAAGTATAAACGTTGTTTTAGAATATAAATGCAAGAATTTTTTAAGCAAACAGAAGTCAATAACTTTACGTGATGTCTTGAATAAACAAATAAATGTAATCAACTGTCCACATAACATAGTCACTGAAATATTTTGTTTATATATACTTATTTATATTCTTAAATGCTCTTAAAGGAAAATCAGTAAAGCACAGGCGTAGGTTCAAGAAAACACAGCATGTTATAATGTACATGCAATCAACAATTATTATAGCCACGTTTCTACACTGCCGGTTTCATCGTTACCACTCTGATCATCTTACGTCACACAGTTACCGCTTTCATTAGTAAATGCACGGACGACGCTTGTAGAAAAATTTATGTTTTAATGCTATGTACAAAGCACAAACGAACAAAGATCTATATATGCATGGGCGTCGCTAGGAATTTTTCCAGGGGGGGGCAAAAATTCTCCGGGGGGGGGGCAAATAACAACTTTATGACATTTTTTTTAAATGTAAGAGGGGGGGGAGCAAATGCCCCTCTTGCCCCCCCATGAATACGCCCATGTATATATGTGTATAAAGTATTGGACTAACAATACTTAGGAGCATGTCTTTTGTCAGGCTTAGGAGGTTGATTGTCCCCGTGGTGGGGTGCGGGGAGGATCGTAATCGTCCCCGTAGCAACCTGGATGTTCACCAGGTAGGCCCTCTCGCAGGCGCAGACGTTCAGCCTTCTGATCTCCTTGCATCTTTTGGCGTCCGGAATGCTGAACTGTCCATTAATGAGGCCCAACACCATCCAGTTCTTGTTGATGCAGACTAACACGACGAATGCTAAACACATAAAGTAGCAGTAAAGCAATGTTTTGAGTTTGACAGAGCTAGGATGAATGTACAATGTATTGACTAGATTAAATTCAATGGCCAGGTTCGTCTCTGTTCTGCTTCGTTCGCCTCTGCTCCGATATGCTCTGCTCATCTCCGCGCTCCTCTGTACCTTTCGTCTCTGCTCTTCACGTGACTCATCTCGGTACACCAACGTCTCAGGTGGCTCATATCGGGTCACCAACGTCTCATTTGGCTCATCTCGGGTCACCAACGTCTCAGGTGGCTCATCTCGGTTCACCAACGTCTCAGGTGGCTCATCTCGGGTCACCAACGTCTCATTTGGCTCATCTCGGGTCACCAACGTCTCAGGGGGCTCATCTCGGGTCGCCAACGTCTCAGGGGGCTCATCTCGGGTCACCAACGTCTCAGGTGGCTCATCTCGGGTCACCAACGTCTCAGGGGGCTCATCTCGGGTCACCATGGGTTTCTTGCTATCGAAGCGCGGCAGATTGTGCACGAAATTCAGTCCTGTAAGGGGTCTTGCCGTTGCAGTGACAAACGTTGGCACTAGCATCAGCTCCACAGTTGTGGATTTCCAAGCATTCGTGGCTTTTGATTAGTTGTGGTTCATTGTTCATTTCGTTGTTTTTATCAAACTCTGTTAGGTTGTCATCGCTGCAGCCTGTACTTCTCATTGCTAAAGACTTCCTGAACCATTCCATTACTTCAACCGGCCTTATTTCCGTTTCAATTTTCAAAGTTCCAGGGTCTTTTCCCTTTGCATTTAGAGCCTCTTTAAGTTTATCAACTAATTCTATTTTTATGCCGGAATTAGGCAGATCCCTCTCTTCTAGTTGTTCTTTTAATTCTCTATCTCATTTCATAGATACTTCTACTTGCCATTCTAAGAATATCTCCACTTCTAACACACATGTTGTAATACTCTCTCAGTTTATCAAGGTGGTCCATGGGGCATTCAAGGTTTCTGCTAGTTATTTGTTCTATCTTTTTTATTGTTTAGAGCATTTTTGAAAAAAAAAATGCTCTATTGTCCCCGTTTTGTCTTTCTGTCTGTCTGTCTGTCTGTCCGTCATCACCCTAGATCTCAACAACCATAAGTCCTAGACCCCATGATGTATATATCATTTTGTAGGTCTTGACCTTTTATGTGTGCAGCAAAAGTTCATTTTGCGATCTGACCTCTGAGGGCCGTAAAAGGGGGTTTATAAAGTACCGTTTTTACTATATAAGCTATATTAACAATGGAGCGCCCTATATCTCAGCAACCATAAGTCCTAGACCCATGATGTATATATCATTTTGTAGGTCTTGGCCTGCCAAGTGTACATCAAAAGTCCATTTCGCGATCTGACCTCCCAGGGCCAAAATATAAGAGTTTCTTATGTACCATTTTTGCTTATATTTTAAATATAAATAATAAAAGCTAATCAAAGAGGCGTAATCATTATTTATTTTTGTAACAATTATTCAACATGATTACTACCCTCTCATTAAAAATGCTCTAAAATGTCCTTTGTCCGAAACGGAAAAGACTTAAATTGCTTGTTAAGCTACACTAGCCATTTTTGGCACATGCCTACAACATACCAATTAATGAACAAAGAAATAAAAAAAAAATATAAAAAAAATTATTGAAAAATGTATTTTGCGACTTTTTTGGTTAAAAAAGTGTAATTTTAAGACATATTTTCAAAAATTTTCAAAGAACCAATTTTGAAAATCTATTGTAGATATCATAAAATAACTTTGCACAAATGTTAATGAGTGTGTTTCAAACAAACGCCCGATTTTCTTTTTGGAAATATTAAATAGAATTTTTAGAGCATTTTCGAAAAAAAAAATGCTCTATTGTCCCCGTTTTGTCTGTCCGTCCGTCCGTCATCACCCTAGATCTCAACAACCATAAGTCCTAGACCCATGATGTATATATCATTTTGTAGGTCCTGGCCTGCCAAGAAATGACTTTTCCATTTCGCGATCTGACCTCTGAGGGCCGTAAAAGGGGCCTTAGTACCGTTTTTTACTATATAAGCTATATTAATAAAGGAGCGCTATATCTCAGCAACTATAAGTCCTAGACCCATGATGTATATATCATTTTATAGGTCTTGGCCTGCCATGTGTACATCAAAAGTTCATTTCGCGACAGGACCTCTGAGGGCCGGGCTTCAGGGCTCCTAAGGGGCTTATATATTATATATATGCCTTGTACGTTCAATAACCCGTTCATTTGGTGCGAAATACTGCAGCACGTAGTTTCATCAAGATTTATTAAGAAACTCATCAAATGAAATAGTAAGCTTGTGTTCTGAGTTTAATTGAAAGTATCAGAGCTATGCAACAATTGACGGAGTTTTCGGACGATTAAATGACAATAATTTAGAATGTTTTCAATTATGAGTCCTATTTCAGTAACCACAAACCACTTGTAGTTAGATTTAAGAGACAATAATTTTTTTTCAAATATAAAGAAACGTCTTTAAAATTTTTTTTTTACAAATATATGCATTACACAATTGAATTTATAAACATTTCCAAAATTTACAAATATTTACTGACAGCTAACAAACGTACTGATACATAATACGAAAATGCTCTAACACGTCCTGTGTCCAGAATGGAACAGGCTTAATTGCTTGTTTTTATAATTTTTTTTCTCAAAAAAGTTAATTTTTCGCTGCGGCCCGTCACCGCGTTCAACTCTAAAACTCCACGGTGCGCTGACGCAACAAGGGAGCCATAATAATACAATATAATTTTAGACGAAACAAAATTACTAAGACATGAAGGTAAATTTGAAGTATTACAGCAATTGTAATAATATACACAATATAGATAAATAGATAAACAAATAAAACTGACGGATAGATAAACAGGTTTGTAGCATATGTTTGTTAGATCATTCATTAATCTCTACCCACCACTATATTTTGTATGATGTTAACACTATATTAAGCATTCAACACCTTAAATAGTTACTGGCTGATCACATATGTTCTAAACTTAACCAAAATATTTGGGTATTCTTGAAATAAATAATATATATATATATTACCATGTCTATATCACTGTAAAGAGCAAACCATTGTAATAATTCGAATAAGCAGAAATAAAATAAAATGTCGCAGCGTTGTTTTAAAATAAATTCCATGAATGCGTTATAGGGGACCTAACTCTATAAAAAGTAAAACAGCAATTCTAATTCAATAATGGTTTTCTCCCTTATTCCATTATTTTTGGATTCATGAAATTATTCATATCAACAAAATATTACAAGCTTCATAATGACAACCAGTGGCGCAACTAGACCAAACTTTCAGGGGGGGGGGGGGCAAAAAAAAATCACTTGTATTATAAACATCATGAGTTACAACTTACTTACATTACAAGCATTCGTATGAAAACAAAATAAGTATAGTCTAATCTTTTAATTTTTTTTATTTCGGGGGGGGGGGGGGCAAATGCCCCCAATGCCACCCCCCCCCTTTGTTGCGCCACTGATGACAACAAGTATTATGCAGTTATAAAAATTTACTGTTTCCCCATATTTGGTATAGAAACATCCGGTTTGCAACACTAACAACCGTCACAGTGAATTGGCCGCTTGAACAGTTTTCGTTTTCTATTCCTCTGCAATCCATAAACATGCAAGGAATGCGAAACATTTGACAAATGCAGAGGCGTTGTAATGAATAACTCAATGAAAAAAAAAATTAAAATCTAATCTGTTCTTAGTAATACTGGTTTAATGTGTGGTGTTGATGCTCGAATGTCGATAATCAGTGAGAACGAAATTGTTCCAGGTCCTAGTCAAAATTTGGTTTAAATCCCACAGTCCACCCAGTTACAAATGGGTATTTGGAAAGTAAATGCGGCTGGGTGTTGTGCTAACCACACAATCTCTTTGTATGCCGAGGTTATAGAAACAGATGAATTCAACACTTCATCTACCCCGATGGCAGCTGAAACGGGTAACGGGTGCGTTATAATATTCACCAATGTATGACTCTTGTGGTACCTACTTAGACACTGCACTCTTGGCTATGTTAAAATAGAATGAATGGGGATATAGGAATTACAAAAAACAGTCCCAAAAAAAAAAAACGAAAAACAGAATAAACCCCAACACTGTTGAAAGTTTTCTTAGAAATATTTTACTAGCTGTATCTATATTTTATTAGACTCCAAAATTTGAAAGTCATGTCTGTAGTTTCATTTACTTATTTAATAAAATAAATAAATATAATATTCTATACATGAACCTATTATCTTGTATTTTGTATGCACATTTTGATAATTTTCACAACAAATTCGCTTTCGCCGGTTTATTTTTCTATACCAGTGCACCAGTAGAGTCGGATTTTTAATTTTGACCAATTTGGGCAGTGGTCCCCATCATTTTTCTCGCCGGGGACCGGTCGACGTTTGATTTCACTTCGGCCTGGTTGGGGGGGGGAGTAGATTATTTATATTTTAGATTGTTTTGATTTACAATGCCAATGCCGCTCACAGCCGCTCATTTCCCGGTTAACCTTTTGTAATGGAAAGTCGCACATCCCGAGATTAATTAACAGGGAAATAATGCAATCTTTCTTGAGCGGACCAGTACCGTTTGATCCACCGACCGGTATCGGTCCGCGGCCCGGGGGTTGGGACATCTGATTTAGAGCAATAGCTCCCATGGCGCTAGGTAATAATTGTTTTTGACTTGACAAGTATCGTCCACTAAGCTACCAACGTAACTTTATTTTACATGTGGTGTGGACTTGTATCAGCCCATTGTACGGTAAACTGAGATACACTTAACTCGAAACACAGTGCAGCGACTTTACCTGTGTTCATGATCTGCATGTAAATAATAGTTATAAATGAGGCTGATTTAGGTTGGACGAGGCCTCGGCCACTAATACAAATTATGGGCTTATTGATACATGACGAATGGGAAAATATTGCACAAGCAACTCAAAAGCTCATTTATTAATGAATTATATAACACAGAGATAAACTATCTCTTCATATGCCGAGGTTCTAGAAACAGAAGTATTCTACACATCATCTGCCCCGATGGCCCAGTAGGGCTAATAGGTTAAGCTGATTAAATAGAAATTTTGCAAACTGACTTTGATTAATATTATTCTAAACTTTACATTTCTCATAGATACATTTTGTTAAGTTCCTCAAAAGAAATAAATACTGATCAAAACTATTTAAAAATTAAATTCTTTCAGAAATTACATGAAATAAATGCGGTATACAAAACATTAAACATTTTAGTAGATTCGTGAGCGAGAGGAAACCTGTTGTCTTGTGACGTACAGTTGTCTTGTTACGTACAGTTGTCTTATGATGTTAAACATGACGTCTTTAAAAAAAAAGAAGAGAGACGTGAGTGAGTGCCTGTAAGTTAAGCAAAACACTACATGTTTAGCAGGTGGTTTATTTACTGTTTTACTCATTGTAGCATAGTACAATATATCGTACTGAGAAATAACTAAGAAAATATTGCTAACCCTGCAGTACCGAACCTATGGATTTTGGGGCACGGTGGGCTTGGTTTCTTTGGGGGGACCACAACATTTTGACAAATTTAGGCATCACTCCTACGCTAAATTAACTGCTATTTGGCTAGTTTTAAATAAAAGAAATCAAAATTAGATTCTAAAGGCTGCTAAAGTACTCTCGACGGGCTTAAATAAAGAAGAAATAAAAACATAAAAACACTTAACATAATGTACTCTCTCTCTCTCTCTTTCACTCTCTCTCTCTCTCTCTCTCTCTCTCTCTCTCATTTTCTCTGTCTTTCATTCCTTCTCTCTCTCTCTCTGTATATATATACAGAGCCGGATTTGTAAAATGGCCGGATTTCGGCCGGAGCTGGAGCCGAATTCCGGTACAGCCCTAATATATATATATATATATATATATATATATATATATGTATATTGTTAACACTAATGCAGATACGTTTGTTATAATATAGAAATATTGTTTTTACTTTAATAATCTGCATTTCGTAAAAAAAAATATTTTAATTAATGGTTTAGTATAAACAAATGATTCTTTGTTTACTTTTTAATGGATTTTAATAAAAGGTAATTTTTAAAAAAGCATTTTTATGTTGTTGTTTTTTTTTTGTTTCTTTTTTGCCAAGAAAAACAGAATTGCTAGTTAAAATATGAAAGAGTAGGGGAAGGGAATTAGTGTTGTTAATTGTATCACATACACCTTTGTGATGGGATTGTGTCCGATCGAATCACATTGTCGCCGGATAGATCAAGTTCAGTTAACGGCTCTTCGACGACTATCATTAAAGACGTACATCTCAACAACATTTGAACATACTTCTGGAATAAATTATTGTCAGACAATAAAATGGCTGGGAGGGGAGGGGGGTATTCCCTAGATAAAATGGTGTTTGCAAATATAAAGTTGAGGGTAAGAAAGTTTTTAAATATGTCTTGAAATCTATACTGCTAGCTGAGAAAAAGGGTCTTTATTGTTAATGAAATGTTTAGTCTCAAAAATTGTCACAGAGTGAAACTGTGATTTCTGTTTTATGTGACACTTCATAAAAACATGTTTAGTAGGGTGGCCCAAAATCATATGGTAAAAAATAAAAATTCTCACATCTAACGGGGCACCCTCTTGTTGAGTTCCATTTGTCTTACTTAGTAACTGACAACAATTTCAGCTTCCTACTGCTATTGGAATGGGATGCTCAAGAGTTACAAAGTTTTGCTATATTAATTTTAAAAAAACGCATTTTCGGTGAATTTTTTATTACGTTTTCAAATCATGCCATTAGTGTAGTGGAACTGTCAAGTAACGAAAATGTCAACATAAAATGTAAATTGTAGAGTGCTGAAGAGTCAGAGTACATTGTCTAAACATTGTCTACACCGAACCAGCACAGATGGCAGACTTCTTTGTAGTTTGTGTAGGGATGACTTTTCTGTTGGCTTCAACAACTTGTAAAATAAATTGCTTTTCTTCCTCGTTTTTTGTCAGCAATCAATTATATTCCTCAAAAAGTTTAACTCCACGTTCTGTAGTATCGTTGATCACACGCAAGTCGTTAATGCGCTGCTTACCCTTCTGGTATCCAATATAATCATTCCACTGAGGAAGAACTAGAAAAGGAGTTGCCTATTTGTAGCTTTGTAAGCAGATTCTGTTAACGCATTGTGGAAAAGTGACCCAAGCTGACGCCTTCATTTTGGAGCAATAATAGATCACCTCAAACACGTCGCTCACTCGGTTCTATTCCAAAACCTGTTATTGTTTTCTGTTTCTCAATTGGTGACACTTCAACGGAAAACAATGCCAGGCTGACAGTCTCATTAGACAGATACCACATGTGATTCTGGAGAATTTTTTTGTGCTGCAATGCTGATGTCGTGCACATGGTGCTTGAATCCAAGACTTTGTGTACAACAAGGTTCCAAACTGTACAAATCGTTTGAGTTGGCTCTCTTCCTTGGATGTAAGACTGAAAATTTCTCTCTGATGACGGAGGAAGTATATTTTGATGGCATAGATCAGCTTAGCCATCCACCTAGCATGATGTACAGGGCCTGGTGCTCTCCAGTGAATGGTTTTTGGTGGATATCCTAAGATGATCATTGTCAGTTCAATAAGTTCTTCATAATCATCTCTGACCTGGGACTTCAAGTCAACGAAATTTGTCAGGAAGCTCACCGTGTTTTCTCGGAAAACATCAGGGCTTGAAGGCTGTTCCAAGCTGTATGCGTCCCCAAACGTCTTTAAATCTTTTGAAGATAGGTATGTTTGGTGAGTTAGAAGTACCTCAACACAAACTGAAAGCCTTTGCCAATGCCACAATAGTTCTCGACCAATACGATTCTCAAGCAGTACACAAGCTCCATTGAAACGATCAGTGTTAACAGAAGTGGTGTCGAAGCTCATAGCCCGGATGCTTTCTACAAGTGCTCACTGTTCTAACTGACCATAAATAGCATTAGCAGCATTCTGTCCTGTCCCTGATGTTAGTTTAGGGACACCTGGTAATTTTTCACACCAGAAACCAGCACCAGCAAGCGGTAAACTTCTTCAAGACCCAGGATTTCAGGTAAGATTTTTCCATCCCAGTGTAGAACTAGAAGATAGTCAGGCTTGAAAGAAACCTTTATATCTGCCGCTTGTTTACACCTGGCTTTCTTTCTGGCTCTTTGTATGGTGCTTCGTGAAACTGTCAAAGATGAAGGATCATGTCCCTGCGCTGCAGCAATAGGAATCATTAATCGCAAAGCTTTACGATCAGACGTTTGGTTGCGATCCAAGGCCCTGGTGACATTCCTAGTGAACAAGGAAGTATGATACCCAATCTCCGTCTTGTTTGTCCGTTTTTTAGTTGAGCTTGGACTTGGTTCATATTCATCCAGGACTTTAAATTTATTGGATAATTCACAGCTCTCTGTTTCATTTTCACCTGATTCACCTTCTATAATTTGTTGCTGTCGTTTTTCCTCTTTCTGTTTACGAAGTAGAAGTTTCTGTTGTTTGTGATGAACTCGTTCCTGCTGTGGTGCCATCTCTTTATCTTCACCACTCATGAACATCATATTTGTTGATTTTCCGTCTGAACAATGTTCATAAAAAAACAACAAGAAGTCATGTATCTAAAATGAGAACTAGGTCAGCATGGAATAGTTCATAAGTGAAAAAAACGTTGTACTTCCACCAGTCAACAAAATCGAGTAAAATGCCGTAAAAGGTAAAACAACGAGGCCTGTGAGCATCCCCTTCTACTTGGAATTTAGTTGTAAAATTTTAACAGTATACTATCTAAGGCAAAAGGAACTTAAAAAAGGGTGCCTCGGTATGTTAAACGAAGTTGGATTTTTCGGTCCACCCTAATGTTTAGTCACATACATTGTCACAGAATGAAACTGTGATTCTGTTTTATGTGACAATTCATAATAACATGTTTAGTCACAAAAATTGTCACGGGATGAAACTGTGATTCTGTTTTATGTGACACTTCATAATTACATGTTTAGTCACATAAATTGTCACATAATGAAACTGTGATTCTGTTTTATGTGAAACTTCATAATTACATGTTTAGTCGCATTAATTGTCACAGAATGAAACTGTGATTCTGTTTTATGTGACACTTCATAATTACATGTTTAGTCACATAAATTGTCAAATGATGAAACTGTGATTCTGTTTTATGTGACACTTCATAATTACATGTTTAGTCACATTAATTGTCACAGGATGAAACTGTGATTCTGTTTTATGTGACACTTCATAATTACATGTTTAGTCACATTAATTGTCACAGGATGAAACTGTGATTCTGTTTTATGTGACACTTCATAATAAAGGTGTCTAGACAATTAAGTCCACATTAAAAAAAATGTTTGGATGCATTTAGAGACATAAGAAAAGACAGAACAGTTTAGTTCGTATTGTGGAAGTAGTCATGTCAAGGACGAGCGTGACTTATACAAGGGTGTTACCGGTAGATAATTGATATAACAACTTTCTTTTACATACAATTCTTCTACCGATAACTTATACCTTTTTTATATCTACTATTTAGACAGACTACTTATAGTAGGTATGTGACATGAAAATTGTATGTTACATAAATCATGTGTTATTATATATCAACGGAAAAGGCACTGGGAGAGCTTTTAATCGATTTAATTTACTTGACAGTCAATTACATTTTTTTAAATTTGTAAAGCTTTTAGTCCCAGTTTTATTTTACAATAGACATAGAATAAATATTGAGTCACATATTGACTACATGTCACTAAAACTATCCTAACTTTGACAATTGTAAATAGAATATTATAAATTTAGTACCAAAATTAAATTTTATTGTAAAATCTATAGAAATATATTATTTTTGACAAAATATTCTGTATAATTCAATTTATAAAACTATTTTTTTTTAAATTGCGCAGTGTAGGGTGGTCGTGTGGTGTAGAACGCTAATCTGTCGACCTGAGAAATGAGTAGTGCTTGTATAAATAGTAGAGAGGGGGTGTTAAAAGACCTGATGATTTAAATCCAATATATATATATATATATATATATATATGCTACATTTGGAATATTTTAATTAAACGTTCATACTGATATTGTTTTACAACATTTAAATACACACGATAAAGTGTAGAGAAATTTACAACTATGAAATAAAACGTTATATCACTAAACAGAGCCAAATAACAATTCAGTAGCTATAGGCAGCAATTTTTAAAAAAAAGTTAATTAACTCCCTTTGTGTTATCGCGAAAAAAACGACCAGTCACGGAAAAGGTAAGGTGGGGGAGGAGTGGGAGGGAGAGGGTTGACAGGTGACGAGACTAAACAGACATTCTCGAAGAGCTGCCAACTAAGATGTTGTATTACTAGTTTTTATTAATTTGATCAATCATAAATTCTATTTCAATAGTAGATCTAGAAACTTTTTTTATTCAGTCACATATAAGCTTAGATTATTTCTCATTCTTTTTTATAATTCTGGCTAATTATAATATAGTTGTAAATATTTTTTTCGGTCAGAAAGTTGGAAGTGGTTACCGCCCTCATCATAGGTAACACTATAGAATATATTAATGTCAGGTATTTTCCCCTTAATTCAGCTAATGAAAGGTAAACGTATATATACAAGTGTAACCCGAATTCAGATCGGCAACATCCTTGCTTTTATGTCAATTTATCATTTAACTCTACGATAAAAGGCAAAAGTAGTGATCGTATTATAATATATATTAAATTAAATATTTTTGAGCAAATAAAATGCTTTAAATGCCCATTTTTTATTTTTTTTGTTTTGTTTTGTTTTTTCACTGCATTTGTTGTTGTTTGGAAGACTATTGACGCAGGCAACACGGGTAACATGGACCTTTCCCTTCTGAGTCTAGCAAAGGTCTAACTTAAACCATGTTGAATTTGTGTTTACCTTCTCCCCTTTGGGGCCGTCCATAAAGTACGTCACGCTTCAAGGGGGGGGGGGGAGGGGGTATAAGAAAGTGTGACAGTTTGTGACAGGGGGGAGGGGGGGTCAGGCCAAGTGTGACGTCACATTTTTAATATATTTTTAATTTTATTTCTAATTTAATTTTTTTTTATTTTTTCAGTAAAACTTAATAGTTTTAAAAATAATTTTCAAAAAAAAATTGTGAAACACTTGAATTAGTTTTATGTCAAAATAGCATGAAATGCATATCTTTTCAATGTGTTGTTCACAATTCCTCATGCTAGTTAGGACCGCTAATAAACTGTTGCAAAGCCTTGTTTTATCAGTTGCCTTACGGAAGTGTTATTATTTCTTTGTTGTCTGCTGCATAATTATATCACTGATAAAGAAATTTGGAATTTGTATTATAATACAAAAAATTACCGTAATTGAACTTGCAATCCATCACTTCGTTAAAATAATATTGATGCCTTATTCCTTGCAACCAGTGCACCAGGAAGAAGTGCTTATAATCGCGTGGAACATCGAATGGCTCCATTTAGCAGCGAACTGTCTGGTGTCATATTTCCAAATGAACATTATGGCATTCACTTTGATTCGCAGGGCAGAACAATAAATGAAGATTTGGAAAGAACAAACTTCAAGTTTGCAGGTGAAACTTTAGCTGAAATCTGGTCGCATGTGATTGTTGACCAATTTCCAACAGTTGCAGAATATATCAACCCTGAGAAATCTGAATTGGATGCAGCAGGACTGATGTCGAAGGATAAGAATTGTTTGACCATCATGTTCTCACCAGCCAATACTTCACTCAAATTGTGAAATGTCAGGACATGAAATGTTGCGACAAAGTACGGAGAACATTTTTCAACGTTTTACCTTCGAGATTATTTCCTCCTCCAAATCCAATCCCAATCAACCAAACAACTGATGGACTCAGAGCTTCAGAAAGAGCAGATGCACATACATTTCCTTCATTGTTTGTTTGTGGCACAAACTCTCAAATTTGATGACATTATGCCAAGACCAACAGGAGTTTTTAAAGTGCAACCATATGATCTTTATTATCCATCTTTGCAGACCAGCATACATGATCGAATTTGCAAAGTGTGTCACTTATACTTTGCCTCATAAACAATGTTGAAGAAACATACAGGATAACACAGAGCTCGGGCGCAGGAGAATGTAAAAAAGTAAAGGGCCATCGGGACAGATGAAGTGTAGAATTCATCTGTTTCTATAACCTAGGCATATGAAGGGATTGTGTGGTTTGCACAATTCCCAGCCGCCTTTACTTCCCCAACATAAAGTCAGGTACCCATTTAAAGCTGGGTGGACGTGGGAACTTTCACCAGGACCTAAGAAAGTCCTAAGGTTCTCACTGAGATTCCAACCCGGGACCCTCCGCTCGACAGTCGAGCACTCTATACCAATCGACCACCCGTCTCCTAGGAGAATGTGCCAACCCCAAATTTTCCAGAATCAACTCATATAAAACGCATTCGTCCTTTGAGAATCGCTGCTAGAAGGCAAAGAGAACTCATGGCAATTATTGGCAGAATGGAAAATCCACAATCAGAGAATGTTGAGTGGCTAGATGAGGATGAAGTTGATCTGTCTGCAACTATCCTTCCAGGAAACGATGATGGGGAAAGATTTATGTCAGTCTTAACTATGGATGAACACTTCACTTCACTATGGATGGATGATGTCTAGTGAATTTTTTTTTAATTAAACATAATTCACAGGTCCACTATAAACATATTCAATATAGCACAAGAGCTGCTCACATAATTTGTCAATCTAGTCCTTTTTTCAGTAACATTGTTTTGTTGCCATTTTTATTATTTAATCACTGGTTGAGGTCAAGTTTCGCTAATCTACTTCTTATCCTGTGTCAATAGAATGCATGATCGGAAGATTATCTCAAAGTTTACCTCATCCATTGTAAATGAATAGGTAGCAGATAAATGATGTTTATTATATAATTGTCAATCTAATTTTTGAATTTTTTTTTTTCAAATACAATTGATTGAGTTACTGTTTCAAAGAATAACTGAGACAAATGTTGACAATTAGTTATTCTACTATTAAACTCATTTAATAATCTGATAGTTCTTTTAATATTTATATTTTAAGGCAGTTTAATAGTGAAGTGCGATTTAAGTTTTCGATTAAATTTTAATTAGTTCTTAATACAAAAAAAAAATTTTCGAAAGTGTGACGTACTTTAGGGGGGGGGGGTCCCGAAATTTGTGACACTTTGTGACAGGGGGGGGAGGGGGGGTCAAAAATCGTCAAAAATAGCGTGACGTACTTTATGGACGGCCCCTTTATGTATTATTTTGAATTATCGATTATAATTTTGATGAACCTAATTGAATTAAAAATTAGCGAAAACTTTTTGCGATCGGTGAAATGAAAAGGGTTTCCTACGCTTTTCAAAGCAGAAAATCTTTTACTGAACTTGATTGTAAAGGCTGTTTATAAATATACAATAATGATAACGATTCCAGTTACTGTAAATGTTGTAAAGAGACAGCGAAAATTCGAGTAAAATAATGTTATAAAAGATTTACATTTCT
This sequence comes from Bulinus truncatus, assembly GCA_021962125.1. Classification (NCBI taxonomy): domain Eukaryota; kingdom Metazoa; phylum Mollusca; class Gastropoda; family Planorbidae; genus Bulinus; species Bulinus truncatus. The sequence continues at coordinate 2,424,968 of JAGDYQ010000103.1, forward strand.
GATAAACGTACAAGAAATTTAGAAGCTGTTAAAGCTGGTATTAATTCGAATTATTCCAGGTCAACATGTTCCACACAACTATTTAGTCCAATCCTATTAAAGGAAGTTGTGTTTTGGTTTACAACCGAAATAAGAAAATTATTTGCTGACTCAAAAATAAACTAATATGTTTGTCCTCACTTATAAGCCGTCAAGTACCCCATAATGAGAAAGACAAAGCTGCTTAAATCCGATGGTATGCGTACCAATTGACTTACTTTCATACCCTTTGGTGAGGCAGTACGGGGTGTATTACTTCATCGATATGTAATGTACTTAAACAGAAGGAGATTAAAAAGAGTATGACAGTATAATGACACCAGCTAAGAGCATTATAATAATTTCTAAGCTCCTTCGCCTTACACCTTCCCCTTACACCTCCACCTTCACCTCCACCTTACACCTCCAACTTACACCTCCATCTTACACCTTCACCTTACACCTCCATATTACACCTCCACCTTACACCACCACCACCTTACACATCCACCTTATGCCTCCATATTACACCTCCATCTTACACATTCACCTTACACCTCCACCTTACACCTGCCCCTTACACCTCCACCTTACACCTCCGCCTTATACCTCCATATTACACCTCCATCTTACACATTCACCTTACACCTCCATATTACACCTCCACCTTACACCACCACCGCCTTACACATTCACCTTATACCTCCATCTTACACCTCCATCTTACACATTCACCTTACACCTCCATATTACACCTCCACCAGCATCTTCCGTAAGATCAAGTTGCTAATTTCCAATTAAATACACTTAATACAATCAGTTTATTTTTTTATATTCTCTTATATTATGTTTTATACAATACAAGTATTTTAGCCCGTCGAACGACGTGTGGAATTTTCTATTTTTTATTAAAAATAATTGAAATAATGTGTACACAAAAACAAAATAGCCTTCCCAATATATCTTAATACATAATCACAATAGATAACAGACGGAAATTGTTTTAACAGCAAGGCTCGTCCATTTTTCAATACAATTAAACTCAGCTGTTAATAACCAATTTAACTCAGCTGTCAACAACCACAAATCAATTGTGAGCGAGTAATGAACGGCAGCTCAAACTACAAACAGTCTGCTTACTGATAGAATCACTAACATTTACATTAAGTTTTTTGTTCCCTCATTTTATTAAATATTTACTTCAATATACCTATTTACTTAATAGTTACTTAAAAATGCAATTTTATTAAATATTTTCTTTAAAATACCATTTTATTAAATAGGTGTTTTAAGCCCGTCGAGCGACGGGCGGAATTTTATATTTTATTTGCGACTACATTTCGTTGTGTTTATCCCATTCCGGGTCGAAAGAAAGTGACGTGATCGATTAGGTCGGAAGCTATACCTTGCAAAGCCTTTACATAGAGATAGGCTATTGTAAAGCTAGTGCTGAATCTAGGGATTTGGGGGCCCGGAGGCTTGGCCTCTTTTGGGGCCCCTGCATTTTGACGTTTGATACTATGGCGTGAGATTATGTACTTAATATTTAATGTAAAAAATAATTTTGGGCGGCTCCCCTCAAGCCGGGGCCCGGCGGGACTTTCGATTTTGAACCCCCCCCTCACCCCACCCTTAATACACCTCTGTGTTCAGCTTTGATACATATTTTCAAAATTTTTTTTATTTTTTAAGTTATGAAATAATTGAAAATCAAATTAGTAGTTGTTCCTTTTTCTTACAACATCTTAAAGATAAATTATTTCAATAAAAAATTTTTTTAAAGAGATCTAGTTAGTTACTTTTCATTAAAAAAGCTAAAAGGATAAATTCTAAAAAAATAAAACAATAAAAAAAATATGTCCCTGAGAGGAATCGAACCTGGATAGTCATCATAAAAAATAATAAAGCCCAAGGTGCTTAGCCTTTCAGCCACCACGACACACATTTTGAGTGATAATTTTAATGTACTATTTAAAAAAAAATGCTCAATTATATTGACTTTGCTATTTACGAACTTGACGATGTAAAAAATGCTATCTGTTGTTATAAAAACTAAAATAATTTGAATGATATTATATATTATTATTATTATTATTTAATATTAGGGACTTTTATATTTCATAATAAAAAAACAACACAGAAACTATTTAAAACTGTAGATTTTTCAAAAAGAAATATCGAATCGAGTTGCGAGCAAGACGCAATTTTGAATTTTTGTTTTTGCTGGCCACGTGATTACTTTATCAAATACTATTGGTGGAACAGAAAGACACTTGCCTTTTATTATATATGATGATTTGTTATTTATAAATACATTTTTTTTCTTATTCAAAATTATGTACCTAAAACAACTAGGGTAACATTTGTGTGTGTGTTTGGGGGGGGGGGGTGAGCTGGAACGGATTACTGCCAATGCAATTTTTTCAACTGAGAAAATTGATTTGAGATACGAGCGAATTGACAAAGACAAAGTTACGGAATAATAAAATCTCGAGGCACCATTGTATATATATATATATATATATATATATATATATATATATATATATATATATTAGAGGTGTTTGGTGTTAAATTGGTGTAAAAAGTGCGTTTCTATCCCTGAAATTCCCCATTTCAATCCCTCAAAGGGAATTTTTTATTGGCAAGGGTGTATCAAATAAAATTGGCACCTAACATTATTTGTCAATGTGCTTGTGGTATTGTGGTATATATACACATGAGACTGGACATATGGCCTTCCTGACATTATAGAATGTACTGGACATGGTCATGTGAGTAGCGTTGTAAAAGTCTGTAGTAAGCTAGAAGTGTGAAGTGATATTGAAGAGCAGACATAATACTTAGCCGTATATAGTGAACATTTCACAACTACATACTACTGTCTGAGTAAGGAAGGGTGGGGGTGTGAAAGAATGTTCTATCTAATTTAATATGTAAATATGTATTTATTTCAGTATTATTCAGTGAAATATTTTATTGTAGCTGTGAATTTAACTTATTCAACTAAAACTCGGTTCTCGGTACGCTGACTTCAATGGGTTCGGGAAAGGTGATGTAGTGGTACGCTAACTTCAATGTGTTCGGGAAAGGTGATGCAGTGGTACGCTAACTTTAATGGGTACGGGAAAGGTGATGGAGTGGTACACTAACTTCAATGGGTTCGGGAAAGGTGATGCAGTGTTACGCTAACATCAATGGGTTCGGGTAAGGTGATGCAGTGGTAGGAGTGACATACAATTTAATATAATCAACTAAGAGTTTCAAGGTGATCGCCAGTCTGCTTAGTGACTCATCACTAGACCGTGTGCTCAAGTATCTCGTTATCAACGGTAATTACATTCTTTTATGAAAATAAGTGCTTTTATTCGCGAAATTCCAATTTTTCGCATCATTTACTAAATGATTTAGGCTAAAAAAAAAAGGTTAAGAACAGCTGCACTATAGCACCTAGAATGTTTATCATCTCTACCAACTGAGCTAGACATGAATATAATTGACCGATGTTTAATAGACATGAATCCGTATTCTGTATGAATCAGCACCGACAGCCACAGCCATCAACATTTCTTCTAGCTTGTGTATGTGATAGTATACGTGTGAATGGAGGTTCTAGTGAGTTTTGTCCCGCTAGTTGTATGTGTGTTTGAGTTTTGTCCCGTTTGTTGTATATGTGTTTCAGTTTCTATTACGTGTTTGCAGCTTAAGTGAATTAACTTTTACTTTTATCGCATTAAAAACTAAAACCGTCAGCTCTACTAAACAATAATTTGACGACAGATAGTCTTAATACCCTCCCACCCACACACGCCCACACATGCCTATAATGTATATATAGTGGTATATATCATCCATGTTTGATACCGACCCTTTACCAGCAATAATAAAACACTATCTCTACTGTAAGTTCTGCTTCGTCATTTCCATGTGACTGTTCATTTCGGAACATGACATTTCCTTTGTGGTTATGAAAGGGAATCACACAAAGAGACCAATCAAATTCAAAACATTTCGTTACTGCTACAACGCGTGTTTCATCATCGTTATGTTTGTGTTCATTAACAAGAGCTTGATTGTGTTGGGCCTCAGTAATGGACAGGTCAGCGTCCCGGACGCCAAATGATGCAAGCAGATCAGACGGCTGACCGTCTCCGCCCCTACCACAGTGACAATCAACACTCTCTCCGGACAAATGAAAACATAATAATACAAAAATACACTTTCGATCTTGCTTACATCAGCACACTTATATGCGCATTCGCGCGCACACATACAAACAGTCCTTCAATATTACATATATATATATATATATATATATATATATATATTTATATTTATATATATATATATATATATATATATGTATATATAGATGCATATAAATTGTGCCCCTACATATAGACACCATTGCGTAACAGTACTCATATACACCTAAGCAAGTGCACTTAGCATCTTGTCACAGAACAATATCACTTGTATGTATAAACAGATGATTAATTTTGCCTTTGGTTCACAGATAACTCAGTTTTGTCAATACAAGAAGTAATATGAGACAAAAGACGTCCATGGCAAATCTTCTCATGTATGCTTTGATTGTGTTACATTGCACATGCATAGCAAATGTGGTGGGGCAAGTTTACGACGATCCGCAAGGAATACAGGGAAATCAACTTCAAACACAGGATGGCGGAACACTGGGAAAACGTCAAGAACAAAGTGATGAAACCCAGAATTTTGCACCTGGAAGGTGGAACCGTTAGCCAGAGTAAAACTTAAAACAAGCTGTGGAGTTGCTGATAATCTAAATGCTAAAAATGTTCAAGACAAATGTAATCTGAAGATAGCATGTTATAAAGCCATAATAAATCATTAATAAAATTACAAACCTTAAGCAATAAAATGTCTGTAACAAACCTAAATCAATAAAATGTCTGTTACAAACCTTAATCAATAAAATGTCTGTTACAAACCTAAATCAATAAAATGTCGTTAAAAATCTTAATCAATAAAATGTCTGTTACAAACCTAAATCAATAAAATGTCGTTAAAAACCTTAATCAATAAAATGTCTGTTACAAACCTTAAGCAATAAAATGTAAAAAAAAATTCTAATCAATATTTAGTTGGTTTCTTTTTTTATTATTCCTTAAATAAGTAAACGAATGATATGATTAATTTACTTGATGTGTCTGTATTATTATTAATATCATTAATAAGCAGTATTATACACATTGAGTGTTACTGTCATCAGTCACGAAAAAGTGATTGTTCACTAAATATTACATTAAGTAATAGGCCACATGAAATTTAAAAGCTGGCATCGACCAAATATATCATCCTATTTACCATAAATTAAAATTTCCAGACTAATTCAATCTAAGCCTGGACACAGGACGTGTTAGAGCATTTTCGTGTTATAAGTTAGGGAAGTAAGTAATGTTGAATAACTGTTACAAAAATAAATAATGAGTTACGCCCCTTTTTACGCCCCTTTGTTAATATAGCTTATTTAGTAAAAAACATGGTATATAATAAGCCCTTTTATTCGGCCCTCAGAGTTCAGATCGCAAAATGGGCTTTTGATGTGCACATGGCAGGCCAAGACCTAAGAAATGATATATACATCATGGGTCTAGGACCTATGGTTGCTGCGATCTAGGCCGCTCCTTATTCAAAATAGCTTATATTGTAAAAAAACGGTACCTTATAAGCCCTTTTATTCGGCCCTTAGAGGTCAGATCGCGAAATGAACTTTGATGCACACATGGCAGGCCAAGACCTACTAAATGATATATACATCATGGGTCTAGGACTTATGGTTGTTGAGATTCAGGGTGATGACGGACAGACAGACAGACAAAACGGGGACAATAGAGCATTTTTTTTTTCGAAAATGCTCTAAAAATTATATTATTAAGTGAACTGAACAAAATGCAGTGAGGGATGATCGTACGGTAAAGCCCTCGACTATCGACCTGAGGGTCCTCGGTTCGATCTCCGGTGGATATTTTTAGGTATGGTTAAGGTCTCCGCTTTATCTTCCAATGACGTTCTTCCATAGCCATTGCAATATCGGCTATGGTGAGGATGAAAGAAGGGCACAATAAAAATCAGCCGCCATTTGGCGTTTATAGATCTAAAGAGATTTCATCTCATCCTCACAGGGACTTCAGACACACCGCACGACCACCAGTTCACCTTCACACAGTCTACCTTCTTTATCATTACGTCCACTCTAATACATTAGCAATGCATCTTAATGCGCTAACCCTAACCACGAATCCTAACAAGGGAAGAGTGATATTTAGAAGACAATATATCTTGGCTGGTACATATAACTTTCATATCGTAATTATCAAAATAAATGTATCAATACTTCATACCCCCTAAACTTATCTCCTAACCAGGATCAATAAAAAAATTAGTGGACATTAAGGATTAAGCACCACTGCTCAAGCATTTAAAGTGGACATTATGATTAAGGACCACTGCACAGGTATTTAAAGTGGACATTATGATTAAGGACCATTGCCCATGCATTTAAAGTAGACATTATGATTAAGGACCACTGCCTAAGCATTTAAAGTGGTCATTACGATTAAGGACCAATAACCAAGCATTTAAAGTGGACATTATGATTAAGGACCACTGCCCAAGCATTTAAAGTGGACATTATGATTAAGGACAACTTCCCAAGCATTAAAGTGGACATTATGATTAAGGACCAATGTCCAAGCTAAAAGGTGACGTATAATATGAACCAAGAAATGTAAAGACCACCTCTTGGAATTAGTCCACGGAGCCTTTATTAATATAAATTCTGCTTCCAGATGCCATTATGTCAGGCTTGGGATATTTTATTTTACATGTCAAGAAAAATAATTTATATACCTAATATTTATTTCCACTCTGCGTTAAATCGAAAGCGGAAAACAAGAATTCAAAATGGCGCCTTGCCCGTGTCTCGATTCGATATTTCTTTTTGAAAAATTTACAGTTTTAAATCGTTCCTGTGGTTTTTTTTATGAAATATAAAATTCCCAAATATTAAAAAGTAATAATTAACATATAATATAATTCAAATAATTGTAGTTTTTTTATTACAACAGATAGCATTTGAACATCGTCAAACGTACACAATAGTAATATTCGAAATTCTCTAGTGAGCGCGTTTTCGTATCTAATTTCGTAAATAAAGTTCTTTTTTAAAAGTCGATATAAAATTTAAAAAAAATAAAAATTCTGTACATTTTTATACAAATTAAGTTCTTAGCTATTATAATATTTCATTTTTTTAAACAAATAGGGCTTTGATTTATTTTAAATTATAAAATAAGATTATATAGACCTAAACTAGGTCAAGTGGAAGTGAAAAAAATAATCGAGCAATTTTCTTTAATAGTACATTAAAATTAATTACTCTATTGTGTGACGTGGTGGCTGAAGAATGGATAAGCAGCTTTTATGTTGACTACCCATGTTCGATTCCTCTCAGGGACATTTTTTTTCCTTTTTTTTTCAGAATGTATCTTTTTAGCTGTTTTAATGAAAAGTAACTAATTAGATCTCTTTGACATTTCTTTTTTTTATTGAAATAATTTATCTTTTAGGATGTTTTAAGAAAAAGAAACAACAACTAAATAAATTTTTAATTATTTCATAACTTAAAAAAATTATGTTGAAAAGATGTATCAAAGCTGGACACAGAGGCGTACCTAGGGTGGGGTGGGTGTGGGTCCAAAATCGAAAGTCCCACCGGGCCCCATCTTGAGGGAAGCCCCCCAAAAATTATTTTTTTCATTTAATATTAAGTACATAATCTCATGTCATAGTATCAAACGTCAAACTGCAGGGGCCCAAAAGAGGCCAAGCCCCCAGGCCCCCAAATCCCCATGTTCGGCACTGGCTTTACAATAGTCATTTTATGCAATAGCTTTGCAGGGTACAGCTAGTAATATTATAAGTATGTGAACTGATCATTCTTTTATCAGATATTAAGTTTGGTTTAGAAGAGAGCTAAGAATGAGAGACATCGATTTTGGGCTGTTTTCAGACCATAGTGGAGTTGACTTCATTGTACATGTCGGTTTGACCACAAGACGAGTTGACGACAAGACGAGTTGACTTGCGTGTAAATGTTGGGTTGACCACAAGACGATTTGACTTTAGTGTACATGTCGAGTTGACCACAAGACGAGTTGACTTCAGTGTACATGTCGGTTTGACCACAAGACGAGTTGACAACAAGACGAGTTAACTTCAGTGTACATGTTGAGTTGACAACAAGACGAGTTGACTTGCGTGTAAATGTTGGGTTGACCACAAGACGATTTGACTTTAGTGTACATGTCGAGTTGACCACAAGACGAGTTGACTTCAGTGTACATGTCGGGTTGACCACAAGACGAGTTGACTTTATTGTACATGTCGGGTTGACCACAAGACGAGTTGACTTCAGTGTACATGTCAGGTGGACTACAAGAAGAGTTGACTTCAGTGTGCATATAGGGTTGACCACAAGACGAGTTGACTTCAGTGTGCAACAATAGTTTTTCTTCAGTGCACTGCATGGAAATCTATGTATGTGTCTGTGTGTATCTTTAGATCCTGTAAACCAGTGGTCGTCCCCAACCTTTTCCTCACCGCGGACAGGTCGACATTTGATAATCTCACCGCATTGAGGAGGAGGTGGTGGCAGTGGCGTAGCGAAGGGGTATCATGGCCTAGGCTGTACTCGCAAACACGGCGACAAATGGAATATTTTACATATAATATTATATGTTTTTCGAATGGGGGGGAGGGCGCTAAAAAGGTATTGTTCCCCTGGCGCAAGTCAAGCTCGCTACGTTACGTTAATTATTTATATTTATATTTTTTTTATATTTACAATGCCGCACAATATCACCCACCTGTCGGTAAACATCTCGCACTTTCCCGAGAGAAATACATCACAGTAAATTAAAAAGAGATAAGTTAATGTTTCTTGGGGGGCGCCAGTAACATTTGATTCGCGGACCGGGGGTTGGGGCCCACTACTTTAGACCACCATGGTGCCCTTCTTTCATCTTCACCATAGCCGACTTGCAATGGCCGAGAAGTTTCCAAGGAAGAAATGGAGGGAACTTTGAACATAACCTGAGAATTTCCTTTGGAGATCAAACCTGCCATCCTCTGGGCGACAATCGAGCGCTTAACCGCTCGACCACCCGTCTAATCGTGTGACATTACAGCTGTTTGAATTTTTAAACTTGATTTTATTCAGTCTGAAATAGTCTAAAGTTTAAAATGCGCTTAGTATAAACTGTAAAAAAAAAACATGTCGTTATAGTGAATATTGTTTAAACTAAAGCAATAGAATTCAACGTTTGTTTATAACAAACATTGTTAATAATATATAACCAAACGTACTGTATTAACGTCTAGCTTCATTGTTATTCTGCAAGGATTTCACTTTGAGGATCATTGTACCAGACTAACCATCTTTTTTTTATCTAGTTCAGCTCAGCTCTTTCTTACCACAAGTGGCAATCAGACATTCCTCACAGGTAGTGTGTCTCGTGCTAACATAATATGTTAATCAATCCCATCTCATGAATTGTTAACAAAGGATCCAAGCCGTTACCAACATTCTGGCTTACCTCGGGGCCCATTGTACTCTTGTGCTGATAATTTCTGTACTAGTGCGGCGATAACTGAATACCCAGGACCAACAGCCCTGGGATATGTGTGTATGGGTGTGTGATAGATAGATAGATAGATAGATAAATAGATAGAAAGACAGATAGATAAATAGATAGAAAGACAGATAGATAGATAGATAGATAGATAGATAGATAGATAGATAGATAGATAGATAGATAGATAGATAGATAGATAGATAGATAGATAGATAGATAGATAGATAGATAGATAGATAGATAGATAGATAGATAGATAGATAGAAATGTTAAATTACTACCAATTATGGTCGAAACCTGTGTCCACTTCAAGTCAACAGTGACTACTAACAGTACTTGGAAGTTTAACAATGACCTAACAAAATGAAAAAAAAACAAACTCTTTTGGCTTCCCTGTTACTAAGTTTGTTTTTTATGACCTAAATATAACGCGTCACTGTATTGTAGTGGACCAATGGTCGTGCGGTAAAGTACTTAACTAACGACCTGGGTTCCTGGTTCGATCTCCGGTGAGGACCAATCGATATGTCAGCTCAGGCCCATAGCGTGCGGGGGAGCTAGGGGCCTGGCCCCCCCTGCGTTTTGTCTGCCCCCCTCCGCTTATTTGTTCTACTTAGTAAAATGTATTACCGGGCCCCTGCTGTTGCCTGGCCCTGCTGTAGAATGCCTGGCCCCTCCTGTAGAATTTTCACGCTACGGGGCTGTGTCAGGTCATGGCTTAATTACTCGCTATATCTCCCGTGGTGCCTCCATGGCCATTGCACTATCGTCGATAGTGGCGATGAAAGAAGGGTACCATTAAACAACAATCTCATTAGTGGTTTACTTTATCTAAGAGGTTTCATCTCATCCTAACAGAGACTTCACACACACTGTATTGCAAAGGGGTATAGACCGCTAGTTAAACAATTAAGATAATGGACTGTATCCAGGACAAGAATCGAAAAAGTAGTTAAATAAACCCAAACTACATATTCAACATATATGCACAATAATAGATAGACAAATATACAGAGATATAGACAAACAGATAGATAGGTATGTATATATATATATATATATATATATATATATATAGATATATAGATAGATAGATAGATAGATAGATAGATAGATAGATAGATAGATAGATAGATAGATAGATAGATAGATAGATAGATAGATAGATAGATAGATAGATAGATAGATAGATAGATAGATAGATAGATAGATAGATAGATAGATAGATAGATAGATAGATAGATAGATAGATAGATAGATAGATACGAACAGTAACAAAAGTCGGTGTCAAAGTTTCATGTTATCACAACAGATCAAATTTCTACATTCTGGAAGGAACAAGTCAACCAATAATGTACAAAACCAAAACCAAAAAAATATTGTTTTTTTAAATACCAAATTTTATAACCAAGTAATGAAAAAAAAATAATTTAAAAATGTGAGAAAAAAAAATAGCATTGGAAATTAATTTAAAAAAAAAAGAGATAATAAAATACAAAATGAGAAGTGCAATATGAAATAAAATAAATATTACTGGAACAACATGCATAAATAATATAACAGTGTGCAATTTATAAACTGATAAACTACATGTAGAACACATATATAGTAGTATAACTAACTACACTAATGTGAAACTTAACGTTTAAATGGCATTAACTCGTAGTTTTACTCAATTTTAATATAACTCATTTCTTCAAATAATCCATGAGTATTCTATAGCAATCATCCACATCAAAATATGGCTTTTAAAAATATCTGTCATTTTGAGAATTTGTAAATTCAAAACTAAAAAAAAGAGTTTTGAGGCAGAGAAAACAACTTTGGTCTAAACTACACTCTTTTTAATATAATATCGGCAACCTGCCAACTGAAATATCTAACAGTAAATCCTTATAGTAAACATTGATTCATCACGTATTCAACACAGAGATACACATGCTTTCGTTCAAAATGTGCTCAGTACAATATGAATGTATTACAAATATATTTATCAACTTTGTTTTAAAATTAATCTCTCAAGGCCACTAATCCATGATAGATCTTGGTTTGCCCATGTTAATACCAGACTGGTTAGCTCCCGTGTTGGTTCAGTATTGAAGGTTGACTGTATTCTTGGCCTCAAGCAACTGTTGCTCCGTGAAGTGACGCTCGTTTTTGTCGGCCATCTTAGGCCCCAATTGTGGGCCCTTGTAGTCGGGCCTTAACTGGGCCTGATGGAAATATATAAATATGTGGTAACTATATCAGAGATAAAAGCGAAGACATGTTTATAGTTTTAAATTACTGTAAACTCCTTTAAACTCAGCTCTTTGTGACATTGATTGTGAAACTAATAATCAACTACATAAACAAGTTCAAACCAAAACTAAATGAATATCATGTACCCACAAATCAATTTCCGAGATTTTCTAAGTAGCACAGGGACATTGTTAAAAACAAAATTAGCAAAAATTTGTAAGCCAGAAACCTAAAGTTCCCTTTATATCAGAGGTTGGCGAAATTTCTGAGCCGTGGGAAAAAGTGGGTTCTTATTTGAGACAGAAGGGCAGGACCAAGAGCAGATGGATGAAGTGTTAATATAAATTAATATAAATTATATGTAACAACATTGAAATATCGGAGTGGAGTAAAACGTGTGTGTGTGTATAAGGCCGTTCTTAGCCAGTGAGCAATTGTTTCCATGTACGATCTATTAGTTTGTCCATGTATGATCTATTAGTTTGTCCATGTATGATCTATTAGTTTGTCCATGTACGATCTATTAGTTTGTCCATGTACGATCTATTAGTTTGTCCATGTATGATCTATTAGTTTGTCCATGTACGATCTATTAGTTTGTCCATGTACGATCTATTAGTTTGTCCATGTATGATCTATTAGTTTGTCCATGTACGATCTATTAGTTTGTCCATGTATGATCTATTAGTTTGTCCATGTACGATCTATTAGTTTGTCCATGTACGGTCAAATAGCTTGTTCATATACGGTATATTATTTCGTCCATGTACGATCTAATAGTTTGTCCATGTACGATCTATTAGTTTGACCATGTACAGAAACTTTACAGCTTATAGACAGACTTTCAAAAGGTACATTTTGTGCATGTTGTTTCTTATCTAAATTTTGAATAAAACTAATTGGTTTATGTGACAGATTATAATTTAAAGATAAGAGATATATTGCAATCTTCATCGTTTCGATAAATCAACGGTAACTCAACGTTTTCACCTCGCAAAGCACTGGATGACACAAAGCAATTTACCATTTAAAGTATTTTACTTATTTTAAAGTACAGCGGTACCTCGACATACGAGTGCCGTAACATACCGAGTGCCGTAACATACGAGATTTTTGACATAAGACCCGTCCAATACGAAATACGAGAAAAGTTTAGAGTGGGTCGGTCGGCTGCACACGACCCAGTTTAATGCGCCTGATACGTGTCTCGCGTTTTCCCGCGCCTCAGTCAGTGAACTTGTTTACTCGCTTTCAAAGTTGTGCTCGCGTTTTGTGCTTTTAGTTTATTTAAAGTACTTTATCCAATTTCTTATTATAACGATGGTTCCGAAGTAAATGAACTGAAAGGTAAAGAGCTCAGAAGAAGCGTGAAATAATAAAAAACCATTAGCAGGTTGTGCTCGTGTATAGACTTACATACTTTTGAAGTATTATACACATACATTTTTACAGCACTCAGACACACATACATTTATACAGTAGTCATACACACATACATTTATACAGCACTCAGACACACATACATTTATACAGCACTCAGACACAAATACATTTATACAGCACTCAGACACACATACATTTATACAGCAGTCATACACACATACATTTATACAGCACTCAGACACACATACATTTATACAGCAGTCATACACACATATATTTATACAGCACTCAGACACACATACATTTATACAGCACTCAGACACACATACATTTATACAACACTCATACACACATACATTTATACAGCACTCAGACACAAATACATTTATACAGCACTCAGACACACATACATTTATACAGCAGTCATACACACATATATTTATACAGCACTCAGACACACATACATTTATACAGCACTCAGACACACATACATTTATACAACACTCATACACACATACATTTATACAGCACTCAGACACACATACATTTTTACAGCACTCAGACACACATACATTTTTACAGCGCTCAGACACACATACATTTATACAGTTGTCATACACACATACATTTATACAGCACTCAGACACACATACATTTATACAGCACTCAGACACACATACATTTATACAGCACTCAGACACACATACATTTATACAGCACTCAGACACACATACATTTATACAGCAGTCATACACACATACATTTATACAGCACTCAGACACACATACATTTATACAGCACTCGGACACACATACAATTATACAGTAGTTATACACACATACATTTATACAGCACTCAGACACATACATTTATACAGCACTCAGACACACATACATTTATACAGCACTCGGACACACATACATTTATACAGCACTCAGACACACATACATTTATACAGCACTCAGACACACATACATTTATACAGCACTCAGACACACATACATTTATACAGCACTCAGACACACATACATTTATGCATCACTCAGACACACATACATTTATACAGTAGTCATACACACATACATTTATACAGCACTCAGACACACATACATTTATACAGCACTCAGACACACATACATTTATACAGCAGTCATACACACATACATTTATACAGCACTCGGACACACATACAATTATACAGTAGTTATACACACATACATTTATACAGCACTCAGACACATACATTTATACAGCACTCAGACACACATACATTTATACAGCACTCAGACACACATACATTTATACAGCACTCAGACACACATACATTTATACAGCACTCAGACACACATACATTTATACAGCACTCAGACACACATACATTTATACAGCATTCAGACACACATACATTTATACAGCACTCAGACACACATACATTTATACAGTAGTCATACACACATACATTTATACAGCACTCAGACACACATACATTTATACAGCACTCAGACACACATACATTTATACAGTAGTCATATACACATACATTTATACAGCACTCAGATACACATACATTTATACAGTAGTCATACACATATACATTTATACAGTACTCAGAAACACATACATTTATACAGTACCTGGAATTGAGGACCACTGTAATAGATCATTCATCAATCGCTACACGCCGCTAATTTATTACATGCAGTTAAAACCATTTCACTCAAATAGTTATTGGCTTGTCACATATTTTTTTTTTTAATTTAACCAAATATATGGATATTCTTGATATAAAAAAACTAGGGTGTACCCGGCGTTGCCCGGTAAGTTGGGAGTTCAAACGTGACACTTAAAATTTTTCTAACACACCATTAGGTAAAGTTATGGGTGCTAATTATTGCCACCTACCTAATGTGCAGAAACGACCTACATTTCATACTACACAAATTAAGTTTTACCCGTCAACGGAAACCAATCAAATCAAACCAACAAAACCAAACCAAACAACCAATCAAACCAACGAAATCAAAGCAAAAAAAAACTGTCAAACCAACCAAACAAACCAACCAATCAAAACAACCAGCCAAGCCTAACCCGTCACAAAGAACGTTTTACCCGTCCACGTTAACCAACCAAACCATTCAATCCAAACCAGATAGCCAAAATAAACCAATCGAACCAACCAAACCAAACCAGACAAGCTAAACACCATTAGGTAAAGATTATGTGCTCATTTATACCACCTACCTAATATGCTGAAATGCCCTACATTTCATGCGTCACAAATACCCGTCACAGTAATTCATTCTCTCAATGTTAAAATCAAAACAAAGCTTTGAAAAATAAGCTTTTATAAAAATGAACTGAAAAGTAAAAAATAAATACTACATTATGCCATTGTGGAGCACAGAGGCACAATACAGCAACTGCGCGCAAGTTCAATTAGGCTTCTTATATTCTTTCTTTTTTTCTTAATTTCTCACTTACACGCTGTCCTTATATATAGCAAAGTATATTACCATGTCTATATCACTGTAAATAACAAACCATTGTATTGATTATAATAGGCTTACATAACCAAAAAGATCGCTCCGTTATTTTAGAACATATTCCATGATTTAGCATAGTAGGGGACCTAACACTAGGTAAAAGTAAAAAAAAATTCTAGTTCAAAAAAAGGTTTCCTCCCTTATTACATTATTGTTAAGTTTCATTTAGTGTTGTTTTCGTTGACGAAAACTAAAACTAAAACCTTCGTTGACGAAAATGTTGACTTTTCGTCAACGAGAACTAAAACTAAAACTAAAATTAGCAGCAAGACTAAAACTAGACGAAAACTAAAATTATTACAGAAAAAACGAAATAAAAACTAAAACTAAAATATAGTGTTGCTTTCGTTCACGAGAACTAAAACTAAAACCTTCGTTAACGAAAATGTTGACTTTTCGTCAACGAGAACTAAAACTAAAATTAGCAGCAAGACTAAAACTAGACGAAAACTAAAATTATTACAGAAAAAACGAAATAAAACTGAAACTAAAATATGACCTGGGACTAAAACAACACTAGTTTCATTGAACTGAAAAGCCGGTTTTCGGCGATTATTAAACCGGTTTTATCATGACATAACTAAGAGTAATTAGCTTTTATAGGATATTTATATTTTATAGTGTTTTCTAACTAAACGAGAGCAGGTCAGATATGGAGTTAAAGTATTTAAAGACATACACACACACATACCTAGATAATTGAAGTTAAATACAAGCAACCAAAAGGAAATCATGAAAATCATTGGGATTTCAATATTCATTTATATTCAATAAAAAATAATAAACAACTTATTCTAGGACTTATTTATGTATTAATAGTTAATTTTTAATTTTGCGTTCTGATTCCTAAAATGATCAGTTATTTGTTAATGGCCCATTCTTGAACGGTTAGCTACCATTAGGATATGGCATTAAATGGCATAGCCACACTATATAGTATGTCTATGGGATATGTTGAGTCTACAGAAGGTTGTTGCAAAATCTGGGTTGAATAATGCAAAGATTTCACTCAATTAAAGATAGAGAACTCAAAATTATAGAATAAAGATAAAATGTAACTTTTTGTCAACATATGCCTATATATATACATATATATATATATCTCTATACTTATAAGACGCATTTGTTGTCTGTCTGTCTGTCTGTCTGTCTGTCTGTCTGTCTGTCTGTCTGTTCCCTTATAACTCAAGATCCAGATACCCAAAAAACGTGAAATTTGTTACACATACACATAATTACATGGAGAAGGTTATAGGACAGGTTTCGTTTCATCTGGATGGGTAGTTTAACCTTAATTGTAATTATTTTTTTTATTTTAGTTTTTTACTATATTAAAGTAATCTCGACGGCGCCATAAATAAATTTCCTCTTTGACGTCATTTCCCAATGATCGAATAGAACTTGCGCGCTGGTGCTGTATCGTGCCTGTGTGCTGCAAAGAATTGTTGATGTTTTTTCATGCTTCCCTATTTGTACAACTTGAGGAAGTTAAAGGAATGAAGAAGGATTTTAGAAGAAGTGTGAAGCCATAATAATAAGTATTTATATATATATATATATATATATATATATATATATATATATATAGAGAGAGAGAGAGAGAGAGAGAGAAAGAGAGAGAGAGAGAGAGAGAGAGAGGGGGAGGTAGGGAGGGAGGGAAAGATAAAGAGAGAGGGGGCAGGGGGAGAGAGAGGAAAGCAGGGTAGGAGGGAGGGAGGGAGGGGAGGGGAGAGAGGGAGGGAGGGGATGGACAGGGGGAGAGAAGGAGGGAGAGAGAGGGAGATGGGAGAGGGAGGGAGAGATAGGGAGATGGTAGAGGGAGGGAGAGAGGGGGAGAGAAAGGGAGGGAAGGAAAGGGAAAGGAAGGGAGGGAGGGAGAGAGGGGGGTAGGGGGGGAGGGAGGGGGAGGGAGGGAGAGAGAGAGGGTGGGAGAGAGGGAGGGAGAGAGATAAAGAGTGAGGGGGGCAGGGAGGGAGAGAGGGAATGAGGGAGGGAGGAAGAGGGAGAGAGGTGGAGAGGGGAGGGAGGGAGAAAGAAGGGAGGGAGAGAGGGGTTAGGGAGGGAGAGAGAGGGAAGGGAAGGAGAGAGGGAGAGAGAAGATGGGAGAAATGGAAGATAAAGAGAGAGAGGGGGCAGGGAGGGAGAGAGGGAAGTAGGAAGGGGGAGAGAGGGAGGGAGGGGGTGGACAGGGGGGAGAGAAAGAGGGGGAGGGGGGAGATCGGAGAGGGACGGTGGGAGGGAGAGAAATGGGAGAGAGAGGGAGGGAGAAGGAGGGAGGGAGAGAGAGAGGAAGGGAGAGAGGGGGTAGGGAGAAAACAGAAGGTAAACAGAAAACCTTATTTAAACCCGGGCAAAGCCGGATACTTGCAACTAGTATATATATATATAATTAAGCATAACAAACATTTAGACAATGCTGAAACACACACACACACACATTTATACAACAATAAAACGCTAAAATACAAAACACTTACAATACATAAATACATAACACTGATAGTTTCATCATTCAAAAATGCATACATTCATGTAATGATATTTGTCTCACTATGATGGCATGATATACGAAACGCCCAGGCCGTTTAGCGCCGGCAAAGCCTTCCCTCACAAGGCTCGTCCATCAATTACTTCAACAAATAATAGCCCAAGTTAATCCCTCCCCACCCACCCCCCTTATCGAAAAGTGTAAACATTACGATGACCCCCTGTTGTGACTCAAATCGGGAGTTAAACGAGAATGGATAAATATTGAGATGTTTCCAATAACAAGAAAAATAGAGGGGGGGGGAGAGAGAGAGAGAGAGTGCGCATAAACGGAAAGATATAAAACATAATTTAAAAAAAAGAGAGATAAGCAAGATGGCGGGAAAAACATTCAAAGTTCACTGGACAGAGAAGTTAACAAGAAGACATGTAGAAAGGCCTTGATAGAACTATGTTTTGATGGTTAAAGTACCACTCAATTACTCATTTATTTATTGTTAATAACTTAATAATTAAATAATTGCAACTATTAACCATGATTTGCGTTGTCCGACTTGTAATAGTAGAACTTACCTGTGTTGTGTTATGCTACATACACGCTACCTCAACATAATTAGAGGCACGACACCCCGCCCCCTTCCTTTTAGTAAAATTACGACATCTTGTAACACCCCCCCTCCAACCACCACCACCACCAAATAAGAATTCTACGAAACGAAAAAATAAAGTATAAATATGAAATCCCCCCCCCCTTCCAAATATAACGTTAAATAGCAGATTTCAAAAACACCCGCTTATAGTAATCATTGAAATATAATTTGAGTAATATGTATATATCATATATAATAATACTCATTTCCAGTGTGCGTTAAATCGAAAGTAAAGAATTAATACAACAGTATTCCAGTTTAAAATACAATCTTGAAAAAAATCGGATCTGCCCGAAACCAAAAAATAACCTAGCCTACCGATCAAGCCTAAGGGGATATAACTCTAAGCAAAGGTTTTGCAGGGTACAGCTAGTATATATATATATTATTGATGATAAATTTGATGAAACAAAATTGAATTAGAAATGAGCGAAAACGTTTTAAGATCAAAGAAATTTAAATGGTTTCCTAGGCTTTTCAAAGGAGAATTTTTGACTGAACTAGATTCTTAAGGCTGCCTAGAAATAGCCAATATTGAGTCCAGTTACTTTAAGTGTTGTAAAGTGACCAGCTAAAATGCGAGTACATCAATGTTATATAAAAATGTACATTTCTGATAAACATGCAAGAAAATTTAGAAGCTGTTAAAGCTGGTATTAATTCGAATTATTCCAGGTCAACATAATTCACACAACTATTTAGTCCAATCCTATTCAAGGTAGTTGTGTTTTGGTTTACAACCGAAATAAGACAATTATTTGCTGACTCAAAAATAAACTAATAATTTTGTCTTCACTAATAAGCCGTTAAGTATCTCGCAACTGAGAAACGACAAAGCTGCTTAAATCTGTAGTTCTCAACCTATGGTATGCGTACCAATGGAGTTACTTTCTTACCCTTTGGGGTACAGTCTGTAAAAAAGGTTGAGAGCAGCTGGCTTGACTCTAAAAACCATCGGGACTAATCTGTTGTTAACTCAGCGTTCCACGTTCAGTAATCCACTTATTAAGTAAAGACAAGCTGCTTAACTATAGATATCATGCATGTATGTAGGCCTATGTATGTATGACATATTTATTGTTGAGATGTTTCGCTCATATTAATAAGCTTTACCATTCTTTGAAAAAAACAAATATAAATCGATGTTTTGTACGGTTGGTAAATAATACAGAGTATTCAGTTCAAGATCACTTCACAATAAATTAAATTTAAAATATCATCACATGTAGTCGCTATTTCCGAACCCTCCTTACTCCGACATGTTGCATTAAATTCCTATCTCAAACTAATTTACCTTTAAAACAATAATATCAATATCAATTATATTGACTATATACAACACGTGACCACATTATAAATCTTGTATTTATCGAAATATAAAATTACTAGTCGACCCACAAGGTAGCATACGCCGCAAAGAAAGGGGGAAATATACTGACACAATAATTGATACTGACACAACGACAAAGCGTAATATGTTTTCTGTAAAGCGATATTGATTTTGAAACAATTTAAACATCTATAGCCGACCCGCATACGCCGCTACTTAGTGACAGATGAAGTCTTCCTGAAAGACAGAGTTGTCCAAATGGAGTGGGTTTGGGCAAACGACTGGATCGGCTCGCTATTTCCCACGCCTCAAATATTGAACTTGTCTTCATCGGTGTCAAAGTATCTTTGATAAGTTGTGTTC
This sequence comes from Bulinus truncatus, assembly GCA_021962125.1. NCBI lineage: Eukaryota > Metazoa > Mollusca > Gastropoda > Planorbidae > Bulinus > Bulinus truncatus. The sequence goes on from JAGDYQ010000103.1 coordinate 2,445,660, forward strand.
GCGTTTATTGCTTTTTTGTTCACTTACAGTACTTATCACATTTCTTTTAATAACTGTTGGTCCGAAGAAAGTGAGTGGAAAGGTCAGCGCTCAGAAAAAGCGTGAAATCATAGAACAATATGAGCAAGGTATGCGGGTGTATAGACTTGGTGAGGCAGTACATGGTGTACTACTTCATCGATATGTAATGTACTTAAACAAAGGATATGATAAAGAGTATGACACCAGCTAAGAGCATTACAATAACTTCTATGCTCCTTCGCCTTACACCTCCACCTTACACCTCCATCTTACACCTCCATCTTACACCTCCACCTTACACCTCCACATTACACCTCCACCTTACACCCCCACCTTAAACCTCCACCTTACACCTCCATCTTACACCTCCACCTTACACCCCCACCTTACACCTCCACCTTACACCTCCATCTTACACCTCCACCTTACACCTCCACCTTACACCTCCACCTTACATCTCCATCTTACACCACCACCTTACACCTCCACCTTACACCTCCACCTTACACCTCCACCTTACACCTCCACCTTACACCTCCACTTTACACCTCCACCTTACACCTCCACCTTACACCTCCACCTTACACCTCCACCTTACACCTCCACCTTACACCTCCACCTTACACCTCCACCTTACAACCCACCTTACACATCCACCTTACACCTCCACCTTACACCTCCACCTTACACCTCCACCTTACACCTCCACCTTACACCTCCACCTTACACCTCCACCTTACACCTCTACCTTACACCTCCACCTTACACCTCCACCTTACACCTCCATCTTACACCTTCACCTTACACCTCCATCCTACACCTCCATCTTACACCTCCATCTTACACCTCCATCTTACACCTCCATCTTACACCTCCATCTTACACCTTCACCTTACACCTTCACCTAAAACTTCCACCTTACACCTCCACCTTACAACTCCATCTTACACCTCCATCTTACACATTCACCTTACACCTCCATCTTACACCTCCATCTTACACCTCCATCTTACACCTTCACCTTACAACTCCATCTTACACATCCATCTTACACCTCCATCTTACACCTCCATCTTACACCTCCATCTTACACCTTCACCTTACACCTTCACCTTAAACCTCCACCATACACCTCCACCTTACAACTCCATCTTACACCTCAATCCTACACCTTCACCTTACACTTTCACCTTTCAACTCCATCTTACACCTCCATCATACACCTCTACCTTACACCTCCACCTTAAACATCCACCTTACACCTCCACATTACACCTCCATCATACACCTCCACCTTACACTTCCACCTTACAACTCTATCTTACAACTCCATCTTATACCTCCACCTTACACCTCCACCTTAATCCTCCATATTACATCTCCACCACCTTACACCCCTTCACCTTATTCCTCCATCTTACACCTCCATCTTACACTTCCATCTTACACCTCCACCTTACACCTCCATATTGCAACTCCACCACCGTACACCTTCACCTTATACCTCCACCTTACACCTCCACGTTACACCTCCACCACTTTACACCTTCACCTTACACCTCCACCTTACACCTCCACCACTTTAAACCTTCACCTTACACCTCCACGTTACACCTCCACCAGCATCTTCTGTAAGATCAAGTTGCTAATTTCCAAGTAAATACACTTAATACAATAAGTTTATTCCTTTACATTATCTTATATTATGTTTTATACAATATTTGTCATTTATAAGTACATTTTTCTTATTAAATCATGTACCTAAACTTCTAGGGTAACATTTGGGGGGCTGGAACCGATTAATGCCGATTCAATTATTTCAACCGGGAAAATTGATTTGAGATACGAGCAAATTGACGAAGAGTAAAGTTACGGAATAAATAAATCTCGAGGCACCATTGTAAATATATATATATATATATATATATATATATATATATATATATATATATATATATATATATATATATATATATATATGTCCCAGAAATGCTCGAAAAAATTTTTTTTTAATCTTTGATGTCTCACCCCCTGAAATGTGTCTCTTGGGTACAATGAGTGAATTGGTGAAGTTGTAGCTCATTTGAACAACATTTAGAGGTCCCCCAAGAGCTTATAAAATTCCAGTATTAGGCCAACATAAAAATCCAGACGAATCGTGGCTCAAATAATTTGCAGTTTTTGCTAGCCATATATGAATAAAATGAAGTTTAAATATACTTATATTTGCCTCATTGCTACCATTAAATATAGTTGAAATTGTGTGATTCTTAATTAGAAAAACGAGTTGCTGAGCGTCAGAAACTATTTATCAGGGATGTTGGTGATGCAGCAAAAGATGCTACATCACAGTGCCGTCACCATACTTTACCATCAGTTACAAGTGTAGAGTCAGCAGTAGACATAGAACAGCAACTGGATGTAGGTGACTCTGACAGTGACACAGACACACATTCAATGACATCATCCATTTGTCGGGATTCAAATGACGATGCAGAATCTGATGAAGAACTTGTCATCCAATCAGCATCCTCGAGCAAAACAAATTCTGCAACACGAAATCGCAGACGACGCATCATATCACCAAAAGTTGCTGCAAAGCTGGACAGAAAGAACACCAGCATTAGAAAATCAACAATGATACTTGCAGCAGCATTCAACGAAGCTGGTGTTTCGACATCTGACACAGTATTTTCCAAGAGCACAATGCATCGTCATCGCAAGCTGCGTCGTCAACAAGCTGCAGCACGTATAAAAGACTATATTCCCTCAAAATCAATTGTTCATTGGGATGGTAAGCTATTGCCCGATGTTACCGACGAGGTTACCAACAACGTCGACCGATTATCTGTCCTGCTCTCATCACTTGTCGATGGCACTACAAAGCTTCTTGGTGTTCCCAAGTTAGCATCCGGGTCAGGAAGGGCAGCTGCTGATGCAGTATATGAACATATCAAATCGTGGAAGTGCGAATCTATGGTCATCGGCATGTGTTTCGACACTACGGCTTCCAATACTGGAAGACTCAATGGAGCTTGCACTCTGTTAGAAGTAGCCCTGGGACATAATCTATTATGTATGGCATGCCGTCATCACATGTTGAAAGTACTCATTTCCAATGCATTCAATGTCTTTCTTGGACCATCCACTGGACGAGAGATTTTGTTTTTTAAGAGGTTTCGAGAAAAATAGCCAGAATTAAACCACACACCCGAAGCCAGATCCGCCCCTTTGATAATCGTGTCTGATTCGATTAAAGAATTTATCGGATGTCAACTTGAGCTCAATCATTCACATGAAGATTATTTGGATTTTCTTCTGCTTGCTGCACAAATGGTTGGGTTGGAGGTTGATGTCAGCATTCGCAGACCTGGTGCCCTACATAGGGCAAGGTGGATGGCGAAAGCAATCTATGCATTGAAATCAAACTATAACAGCTCGAAAATTACAAGGTATTCAGCACTTTAATCGGTTTACCATATGTGTTTATCTTCAATCATGTTTTTCATGCAGGCTCACCGCAGATGCACCTGTGATACAACGTTTATACGAATATGATAAGGCTGTTCTTCGATCGACTGGATTGAAAATGATGGTGCGTCACTCGTGGTACTTGAACCGGAACTGTCGATGCTTGCGTTATTTTAAACCCTTTTGTCGGACAAAGAAAAAAATGGCCTTGTTCGGACAATGCAATCAGAACGTGGACGCATCTCATAAAAACACTACCAAAAAGTGTTGTTGATTTGCGTGCTTCTACCACATTTTTTTAAACATCCAACATTGATGCCAGTTTTCTAGATGTTCCTGTTGAAGCATGGTCAGATATACCATCTTTTAAAGTTGCAGCAGATTGTTTAAAGAATCTGGCTTGTATCAATGACTCTGCAGAGCGAGGTGTAGCATTGATACAAAATTTCAATGACAGTATCACCAAGAATGAAGAACAAAGACAATTTTTTCTCCAAGTGGTTGAAAAACATCGGAAAAATTTTGCAGAGTGTAATCGTGAACAGCTGGCTAAAATTTAAATTTGAAGAACTTTTTTTTTAATTCTTGTCTACCCTACAGTACGAAGTACAAAATAAATAGTAGGAATGCTTATTTGCATTGCTTATTATTTTTTTTTCAAGCAGATTGACATTCTTTCAAAAATTAACTTGACAAAATGAATAAAACTTTGTTTTTCATAATTTTTTTACTTAAATTTCAAATTTAAAAATATAAACCATTCAAGATTTGTATATTTTGTTTCATTTAATATTATAAACAATACTAAGCATCAATTTGTTACTTAATATATCAGTTTCGCATATAATGTAACATTAACGCTGTATTAGATTTGACCGCGAATGATTTTTACACCAAAATCTGGAACTTTAAACCTCTTGGGGAACCTCTAAACATTGTCCAAATGAGCTGAAATTTTGCAGGTTAACTACTGTTACCATAGAGACATAGTCTGTGGGGTGAGACATCAACATTTCAAAATTTCATTTTTTTGGGACACCCTAATATATGTATATATATATATATATATATATATAAGCGATTTGGGTTATGCGTTAAATGGAAATTAAAGAATTAATACAACAGTATTCCCAGTTTAAAATACAATTATGAAAAAAATCGGATCTCCTCGAAACAAAAAATAACCTAGCCTACCGATGAAGCCTAAGGGGATATAACTCTATGCAAAGGTTTTGCAAGGTACATATAGTATATATATGCTTGCCATACGTCCCGGTTTGACCGGGACAGTCCCGGCTGTGCTGGGTTGCCCCGGTGTCCCGCCCGGTTGTTGAATTTGTCCCGGTTTAGATTCAGGGCACAGTTTCTTGGAAATAACTGCGCAAAACTATTAGATCAGAGAATGATTAATCTGCTCTTGTGTGATCAGTAACATTTTGGTAAGTAACACAGTAATACAAATTTACAGACGTCGGCAGCAGAGAAGTCCGTTGAAGGCGAAGCCTGCTGTCAACATAACCTTGAATCAACCAATACGCATCCCGCCCACCGCGTGATTGTCATTGTCAATATGTTTCCCCACTCTAGCAGCGCCAAAATATACCTACCACTTACGAAACTGCCCGACTTGTACCGAGCACTAACAAAATCTCGCGGTAGTCGCCATCTCCAACAGTCCATTAGTCACGTACTACACGTGTGCAGTACTATTCATCGTCATTTAAGTGTGTTTTACAAGAGTTAAATATATAGCCGCCTTAATCGATTTTAATAGCTCTTTGTACAGTTTTCCTTGCATCAAGTAGGCAAAACAATGTAACAGTTTGTGTGACAGTGTGACTTTGTGTTTTTCATCGAGTAATCTAACATCAAAACTATGCCGAAAAGAGTCTGCAAATTTAGTGAAAGCCTTCAGAGTAAATTTCCGTTTATAAAAATAGTATGTACACATGATGATAGAGTCAAATGTGAACAATGTGGCTCTGAATTTTCCGTTGCTCACGGAGGACAATCTGATATTAACGACCATTTAAACTCAAAGAAACACAAAAATAGCTTACTAAGCCTTGCTGGATCGTCAAAAATATCAACTTTTTTCAAAAATACAAATCCTCTTGATTCTGAATATGAAATAGCTGCTAAAGAAGCGACATTCGCCTATCACACATCAAATCACAACACAAGCTTCAATTCCAACACATGTTCCTCTAGATTGATTTCCAAATTTTTTAAACCAAAATTTTCATTGGGAAAAACCAAATGTGAGGCTGTAATATTAAATGTAATAGCACCTTTAGTGCTGGAAGAATTAAAGAATGATTTAATAAATGCAAATTTTGTTGCACTAAGTATGGATGCTTCCAACAGACAAGAGGTTAAACTTGTCCCCATAATTGTGCGTTATTTTAAACAGGAATCTGGAGTGCAAGTCAAACTACTAGAATTTAAATCTGTATCTGGTGAAACTGCAGACATATTAACAAGTCATCTTATGACAAGTCATTAAGGAAAATAAACTGGAAGATAAAGAAGTGGGCTTTTGTGGTGACAATTGCAACACAAACTTTGGTGGAGTCAAGAGGACATGGGAAAACAATGTTTTTACTCTTGTAAAGAAAGAACTGGGGAGAACAATAAATGGTATCGGTTGTGGAGCTCATATTGTCCACAACGCAGTCCAGACTGCAGTAGATGTGTCTTCCCATTGAAGTCGAAGCCCTTGTAGTAAAGATTTACAAGTATTTTCACATCTATACAGTAAGGGTCACTCAGCTCAAAGAGTTCTGTGAGTTTGCAGATGTTGAATATGGTAAATTATTAAAACACGGTAATACAAGATTCCTCTTCCTCTTGCCTGCAATTGAACGAATTTACCAAATATTTCCTGGTTTGATGGAGTACTTCTTATCTCAAGAAATGTGTCCAGCTCTGATAAAAAAACTTTTTTAATGATGAATGTGGTGAAATGTTTCTTATGGTTTGTGCATGGCCAGCTAACATTGTTTAATAAAATAATTTCAGCCTTGGAAATAAGTAAGTCCAGTGCTACTGATGTTGCTCATTTGTTACAGTTGTTGAAGGAGAATTTAAAAGAAAGAAAAGAGTCAAACTTCGTTCCCCAGAGGGCTAAATGTCTCTTAAAATCATTTCAAGGAAAAGACAATGTAGACTGCAACCGCATTGCCAGTGACTTCAAAGAATTTTACAGTCGGTGTATTTCTTATTTTGACCTGTGGGAAGACAGTTTCGGTGAAGCACGAGACTTTGTCTGGATTAATGAAAACATCATTTCATGGGAAAACGTTGAAAGAACAGCAGAGTTGATAAACAAGAATCTCGGAAAACCTAAGGTTAACAATGACGAGCTGTTTGATGAGGTTGTTTTTGCCAAGAAATTTTGGGCTTCTAAAGTAGGTGATTGGGAAAGAGAAGAAAAAGAAAACGATCGTAAAAAAATCAAGAGAAGAAAAAATGGATGGAGCTACTCTCTTCTTTTAAGCAACAAAACATCGCAATGTCTAATCTTGGAATGGTTGTTGAGTATGTGTTCTGTCTTCCTGGAACGTCTGCCCCAGTTGAGCGGGTTTTTTCGATGATGTATAGTGCCTGGCGTGATGAACGGGGTTTGATGCAAGAGTCCACGGTCCGCGGTTTGATGGTGTGCAAAATTAACTTCGGACTTAGCTGCAATGAATTTTATAAAAAAATTAAAGAGGAGAAGGACTTACTGAGAAAGGTTCACTCAAGTGAAAAATACGAGTGGTATAGCAAGTAGAAAACTGTTTTGTTTTGTAAATATATCATGTTTGTGTACCATTTTGAATAAAATAACAAAGATTATCTATTCTATATTTTAAGTTTTTTTTACATTACTGTCTTCATCCCCCCCCCCCCGTCCCGGTTGGTCCGTGAAAAAATATGGCAACCCTATATATATATATCTCTATACTTATAAGACGCATTTGTTGTCTGTCTGTCTGTCTGTCTGTTCCCTTATAACTCAAGATCCAGAAAACCAAATAACGTGAAATTTGTTACACATACACATAATTACATGGGGAAGGTTATAGGACAGGTTTCGTTTCATCTCGACGGGTAGTTTAATTGTAATTAATTATTTTTATTTTAGTATTTTACTATATTAAAGTAATCTCGACGGCGCCATAGATGAAATTCCTCTTTGACGTCATTTCCCTATCATACATTTTTAAAAGAGGGGTAACTCCCGGAAACTCCAATTGTAAACATGATGAAATCAATAGTCATATCTATCGTTTTATGTATTCGGAAGATTAAAATTAAAGGTGCACTTTAATAAACCGAAATACGTTAATTAAAATGTTTCTGTGACATTATTAACATTATTAATACAATCTCAATGCGTAGTTTAATTGTAATTAATTATTTTAGTATTTTACTATATTAAAGTATTCACGGTATGGGATCGCCTTCACTATAAATAAAAATCGCGCACCAAATGAATGTGTAATTGAACGGACGGTGAAGAAAGGGCTAGGTACGGGAAAAAAAAATATTGTTGTTGTTTTTTTTTTCATGCTGCAAGTACCCGACTTTGCCCGGGATTAAAATAAGGTTTTCTGTTTATTTAAGAAGCGTAATTTGACGTTTAATTGTACAGAGAGAGGGAGGAGGGAGAGAGATAAAGAGAGAGGGGGCAGGGAGGGAGAGGGAAGGAGGGGGAGAAAAGGGGAAAGAAGGAGTGAGGGAGAGAGGTGGTAGGGAGGGAGATTAAGGGAGAGGGAGGGTTGGAGAGAGAGGGAGAGAGAAAGGGAGGGAAGGAAAGAGAAAGGAAGGGAGGGAGTAGGGGAGGGAGGGAGATAGAGGAGAGGGAGGGAGAGAGATACAGAGAGAGGGGGGCAGGGAGGGAGAGAGAGAGGAAATGAGGGAGGGAGGGAGAGAAAGGGGAGGGAAGGAGAGAGGGAGAGAGAGGATGGGAGAAATGGGAGGGAGTGAAAGATAAAGAGAGAGAGGGAGCAGGGAGGGAGAGAGGAAGAGGAGGGGGAGGAAGGGAGGAAGGTGGAGAGAGGAGGACGGGGTGAGAGAAGGAGGGAGAGAGAGGGAGATGGGAGAGTTAGGGTGGGAGGGAGGGAAAGAGAAAGGGAGGGAGAAAGGGAGGGAGGGAAAGAGAAAGGGAGGGAGGGAAAGAGAAAGGGAGGGAGAAAGGGAGGGAGGGAAAGAGAAAGGGAGAGAGGGGGTAGGGAGAAAACAAAAGGTAAACAGAAAACCTTATTTTAAACCCGGGCAAAGCCGGGTACTTGCAACTAGTATATATCTCTATACTTATAAGACGCATTTTTTGTCTGTCTGTCTGTCTGTCTGTCTGTTCCCTTATAACTCAAGATCCAGAAAAACAGTTAATGTGAAATTTGTTACACATACACATAATTACATGGGGAAGGTTATAGGACAGGTTTCGTTTCATCTTGATGGGTAGTTTAATTGTAATTAATTTTTTTTTTATTTTAGTATTTTACTATATTAAAGTAATCTCGACGGCGCCATACATAAAATTCCTCTGTGACGTCATTTCCCTATTCGAATAGAACTTGCGCGCTGGTGCTGTATTGTGCCTTTGTGATGCAAAGAATTGTTGTTGTTTTTTCATGCTCCCTGATTTGTACAGTTTGAGGAAGATAAAGGAATGAAGAAGGATTTTAGAAGAAGTGTGAAGCCATAATAATAAGGGAATGAGGGAAGGAGGAAGGGGGAGAGAGGGGGAGGGAGAGAGAGAGGTGGAAAGGGGAGGGAGGGAGAAAGGAGGGAGAGAGGGGTTAGGGAGGGAGAGAGGGGAGGGAAGGAGAGAGGGAGGGAGGGAGGGAGAGAGAGAGGAAGGGAGAGAGAGAGGAAGGGAGAGAGGGGGTAGGGAGAAAACAGAAGGTAAACAGAAAACCTTATTTTAAACCCGGGCAAAGCCGGGTACTTGCAACTAGTATATATATATAAGAGGTGTTTGGTGTTCATTTGGTGTAAAGAGTGCGTTTCTATACCTGAAAATCCCTATTTTAATCCCTCAACGGACATTTTTTAGCGAAACTGCTTCAAAATAAATTGGTAGCTAACATTATTTGTCAATGTGCTTGTTTTATTGTGGTATACATAAATTGGTAGATAACATTATTTGTCAATGTGCTTGTTTATATTGTGGTATACATAAATTGGTAGATAACATTATTTGTCAATGTGCTTGTGGTATTGTGGTATATATACACATGAGACTGGACATATGGCCTTCCTGACATTATAGAATGTAATGGACATGGTCATGTGAGTAGCGTTTTAAAAGGCTGTAGTAAGTTAGAAGTTTGATGTGATATCGAAGATATGACAGAATATTTAGCCGTATATAGCATACATTGCACAGCTATATACTACTGTGTGAGTAAGGAAGGGTTGGGGGGGGTAGTGTGAAATAATGTTTTATCTAATATAATAGATAAATATGAATTTATTCAGTGAATTATTTTATTGCTGCTGTGAATTTAACTTATTTAACTGAGTCCGCGGTTGTCAACCGGTGGTACGCAAACTTCAGTGGGTATGGGGAAGGTGATGCAGTGGTTTGCTAACTTGAATTGGTACGGGGAAGGTGATGCAGTTGTACGCTAACTTCAATAGGTACGGGGAAGGTGATACAGTTGTACGCTAACTTCAATAGGTACGGGGAAGGTGATGCAGTAGTACGCTAACTTCAATAGGTACGGGGAAGGTGATGCAGTAGTACGCTAACTTCAATGGGTACGGGGAAGGTAATGCAGTGGTATGGAGTAACATACAATTTAGTCTAAACAACTAAAAGTTTCAAGAAGGTCGCCAGTGTGATGAGTGACTCATTGATAAACATTGTCCTCAAGTATCGCATTAGTAATGAAATTACATTCCTTTATGAAATAAGTACATTTATTCGGGAACAGTTTCGTTTCACTAGTTGTATGTGTTTTTCAGCTTCGTCTCACTAGTTGTATGTGTTTTTCAGTTTCGTCTCACTAGTTGTATGTGTTTTCAGTTTCGTCTAACTAGTTGTATGTGTTTTTCAGTTTCGTCTTACTAGTTGTATGTGTTTTTTAGTTTCGTCTTACTAGTTGTATGTGTTTTTTAGTTTCGTCTTACTAGTTGTATGTGTTTTTCAGTTTCGTCTCACTAGTTGTATGTGTTTTTTTCAGTTTCGTCTCACTAGTTGTATTTGTTTTCAGTTTCGTTTCACTAGTTCTATGTGTTTTTCAGTTTCGTCTCACTAGTTCTATGTGTTTTTCAGTCTCATCCCGTTACTGGTATGTGTGTTTCATTCTCGTTCCTCTATTACCTGTTTGCAGCTTAAGTCAATTAACGTTGGACTTTTATCGCATTAAATAATTAAACCGTTAACTCTACTAAACAAGAGCTTGACGACAGATAGTCTTAATACCCTTCCCACACACATACACACACACACATGCCTATAATTTATATATATATATATATATATATATATATATATATAGTGGTATATGTAATCAATGTTTGAAACTGACCCTCCACCATCAATAATAAAACCCTATCTCTATTGTGAGTATATGTTGCATTCATGTAAAGAGTATTACATAATTTGTATGTAAATGTGTTACTTAAATTATTAAAAGTATAATGTAACATATCTTTGTAACATTAGCCTGGAAAGTAATATTATATGCTCTAAATGAAAATCACAACTGCACTGGCGAATGTTCAATAAAAACACATCATTTAATCATATTTGTATTCAATCAACCATTCTACAGTGCCGGCTTCAACATCACAACTCAGCTGTTCTTATGTCACACAGTCACTGCTTTCAACAGTAAACTATACGGTGCGCTGGTTTAGGGGAATTCCCTAATCATAGTGCACCATCCAGGGCAGTGAAAGAGTTATAACACTACCCCCTCTCAGGTCATTTCTCACAAACATTGTCTTCAGGAAACCAATGCTCTGTACGGTTCATTGTTCATGTCGCCGTTTGTGTCGTACTCCCTACAGATGCTATCTCCACAGGCCATATTCCGCTGGCCAAGGCTAATTCGTTTTCGCTATTGTCCATTTCTGGTGGGTAGAAATCTGTTAAGTAGTCTGAATATTTAAAGCAACCGGGGCAGGTGTTGCCAGGAACTTTCAGGCATTCAATAAACGTATCATTATAGCAGGGCTATTCTTGAATTGGTTCCTTTTCATGTACTAATTCTTGGATGACCACACACTCTCGTGATATTTCCCAGATGACTACAGTCTAAGGTAACACCTTCTGGATGACCACATCTGTTTCTTTGATCACCTTTGTCGGTCTATGGATCAAAATATAAAAATCTTTATTTACGTCATCTGGTACCATTCTTACTGTTAGGAATAATTCTTTTACTTCATGTGCATGCCTGATTTCCGTTAAAAATGTGGCTCTCTGGGTCCCTTTTCCTCTTCAATTAGAGCCTTTTTAAGTCTATCAAATAGATTTTTTTTCTTTCCGTCAGTAAGGAGGTCACTTTCTTCAAGTTCTCCCTTTAATTCTTTGACAAAAGATTGTTTAACTTCTTACCAAATATTTTTAGAGAGAACTTCCGACTTCTGACACCAGTGTTAAATGCTCTTAAGTAAAATTACAACTTCATAGGCGTAGTTTCAACACAGTCAACGGCCATCTTTCTACACTGTCAGGCCTCATCATCACAAATCTTGCGTCACACGGACACTGTTTTCAGTAGTAATTTATTAATTTAAATTTATATTATTAGTAAAAAAAAAAGCGCGACAAGTAATCAGCCAGTTGTAAATATTACATTGCTAACTATATGCTTCTGGACTTACTGCCGGTTTGCGTGTAGTTTAAAACTTCAAGAAGACGCCTCTGTTTATGAAATGATTATTCTCATATTAAACATTTTATTGAGATAAAACCTTTAGTTGCGAATGCAACGGGCAACTACTAGTCATTTAATAACTTGGATATTAATAGCACACGCATAAATCTACCTACTAAAACATTTATAATACAAAAATACAATTTCTATCTTGCTTACATCAGCCCACTTATATGCATATTCGCGCAAACACATACAAACTGGTCTTCAATCTAATATAGCTGCCAATAGCTTGTGCACCTACATATATACACCATTGCGTAACATGAACACCTAAGCAAGTGCACTTAGCATCTTGTCACAGAACAATATCACTTGTATGTATAAACAGATGATGATGAAATTTGCCTTTGGTTCACAGAGAACTCAGTTTTGTCAATTCAAGAAGTGACATGAGACAAAAGATATTCATTACGAGTGTTCTCATATATGCTTTGATTATGTTACATTGCACGTGCGTAGCACATGTGGCGAGGCAAGTTTACGACAATCAGCAAGGAATACAGGGACAACAATCTCAAACACAGGAAGGTGGAACAAAGGGAAAACGTCAAGATCAAATCGGTCAAACCCAGCAAGGAATACAGGGACAACAATCTCAAACACAGGAAGGTGGAACAAAGGGAAAACGTCAAGATCAAATCGGTCAAACCCAGCAAGGAATACAGGGACAACAATCTCAAACACAGGAAGGTGGAACAAAGGGAAAACGTCAAGATCAAATCGGTGAAACCCAGGGTGTAGCAGGAAGGTGAAACGGTTTGCCAGAGTGAAACTTAAAACAAGCAGAGGAGTTGCTGAGCATTTAAATGCTAAAAATGTTCAAGACATTTTACATACAAATGTAATCTGAAGATTGCTTGTTATAAAGTCAAAATAAACCATCAATAAAATGTCTGTTTAAAACCTTAATTAATAAAATACAAATTTAAAAAAATCTAATAAATGTTTTGGTTGCATTCTTTTTTTTTTGTTTGTTTTGTTTTTATTCCTTAATTTTTTTTTATTCCATTTTCAATATGTAAACAATTGATAAGATTCATTTATATGATGTGTCTGTAATATTATTAACTAACTTTACCCTGCAAAACCGTTGCATCGAGTTATATTCCATTAGGTTTGATAAGCAGGCTAGGTTATTTTTGATATCGAACATGTCCGAATTTTTCATAATTTTTATTACTATTGTTTACGTTTGACGATTTTAAACTGGAATACTGTTGTATTAATTCTTTACTTTCGATTTAACACAGAACTCACACCGCTATGATTTATATTAATAACATTAATAACCAGTAACATACACTTTTAATGTTGTTGTCATCACTCACGAAAAATAATTGTTCACTAAATATTACATTAAGTAATAAGCCACATGAAATTTCAAAGCTGGCATAGTCGAAACACTATTTACCACAAAATGTTTATTGAAATCACCATACTAATTTACTTTAAAAAAAACTTCTGATATTAAAGTGTACAGAACAAAAATGCAGTGACGGATGTTCGTACGTTAAAGCACTCGACTAACAACCTTGATTCGACCTAATATGGATATTTCATGATATGGTTCAAGTCTCCACTTTATCTTCCTCGGTTCTTCCGATGGCGTTTCTCCGTGGCGATTGGAATATCGGCTATGGTGAGGATGAAAGAAGGGCGCAATAAAAATCAGCCAACATTAGGGGTTTAAAGGATCTAAAGAGATTTCATCTCATCCTCACAGGGACTTTAGACACACCGTAGGACCGTAAGTCCACCTTCACTTTCACTTTCTTCATCATTCCGTCCAATCTAATACTTAAGCAATACATCTTAAGGCACAAACCCTAACCACTAACCCTAACCACTAACCCTGACCCCAAACTCTAACCCCAACAACTAACCCTGACCACTAACACGAATCCTAACAACTAACCCTAACCACTAACCCTAACCCTAACCAATTCACCCTATCCACTTACCCTAACTACTAACCCTAACCCTATCCTAGACCTGCCAGCCGAATTTTTTTTTTATTTTTGGCTGGCTGACATAATTTTTCGGCTGATAGCCGGCGTAGCCGAATTTGACCATAAATTGAGTAAATTGACATTTGCGGCTGATTTTCGGCTAATTTTTGGCAGATTACGAAATATTTGGCTAAAATTCGGCTGACGCCTAGAAAATATTGAATTGATAAAACTTCAGCAATAAAACAATTTTACAATACGGGGAAAAGTTTTATTATTTAAAACAACAGAAATAAACAGTTGTATATGCTGTCATATTAATACAGTACATGAATACATTCCAATCATTTAGTTTCTGTCACTCAGTACCTTAATAAGCACTTAAAATATCAGTTTATAATTGTCATGAATAAAACAAACGCGATGTAGTTCATCAGCTTTCTTCAGAAACATGTTCACGAACTAGCTGCGAATGCGATACATCAGCTTTAAACATAATGAATCCACGGGCCATTGCTGACTGTATTGCGTTCTCCAGAATTGTGGTTGCTTCTGACCGTGGAATCAATGATTTGAAATTTGGATCAAGCAGCTGATGCAGCTTAATGTGATCATTTACAGGAAATCGATGGTCAAGCTGGTTGAGAGTTGACAGCTTGATCATTCGTATTTTGTCATCATCATCATATTTTAAAGTCACGTATAGACTGAATAATCATCAAATGTTGAATTCCAACGCGTTGGACATGATGCCTTCTTTGACTTATCATTGTGTCTATGACTGTCATTGATGCCGTTAGTGCTGCTCTCAGAGGCATCCATTATTGATGCACTGAGCTGATCATCTACAAGAAGCAATTCGCACACTTAAGACATGCCTTCTTTCAGGGTCTTTATAATTTCTTTATTCTCTGTGAATGCTGCATTGTCTTCTATAATTGGGGTATCGAAATTCTTCATTTTTATTGATGCTGTCGGTAGTATTAAGGTGCTATACGTATGCTGTAAAGTGCTGATAAGAGTCAACCTTCAAAAGCTTTGAAGTCTTTATCATAAGTGCAGCACCATCATAACAGCTAGTATTTTGTGATCAATAGAAAAGCTTTTCAAGACAGAGCTGATATGGTCAGCAAGGTCATGTGCAATAATATTAAGTAATGCGACAGTTAATATAACGGCGAACGAAATACGGCGGCTAATGAGGCGCGCCGCATATTTTTCGGCGGATTTACGGCGGACGAAAATTCGGCGGCGTAGCCGGCGCGCGGCGCCGGCTGAGGGGTCTACCCTATCCACTAACCCTAACCACTGACCCTAACCACTAACCCTAACCACTAACCCTAACCACTAACCCTAACCACTAACCCCCACCACTAACCCTAACCACTAACCCTAACCACTAACCCTAACCACTAACCCCCACCACTAACCCTAACTACTAACCATAACCACTAACTCAACACAGATGAAATTATTAAATTTATTAAAGAGACATGTGACCACATGGACAAAAGATTTCCAGATCAGGAATTACAGGACTGGTGTGTGTTTGATATGGGTTTTTTTTTTTTTAAATCCATCAAACTTTGACAATTTTCATTTTGGCCCTGATCAACTTCGAAGACTAGCAAATCGTTATGACACCTTATTCCAAAAGGATGCGACATCTTTTGCAAAGGAAGTTCAGATGTAATATTCAGAGTTGAAAATACTTTTAAATGAAAAAGAAAAATTTGGAACACTGAAAACCTTTGAGGACATTGTAAATTGTGTGCAGGAAAATGAACTTTGTCTTCTTATTTATATTTGTGGAACTTTTCAAGCTTCAAGTGCAGACTGTGAGAGAGGATTCAGCTTAATGAATGCAATTAAAACGAAAATGCGAAATAGGCTTTATGTAGACCATATGGAACATTTAAAGAGAATTAAGTCATATGTATTAGCTGAAAATGTCATGTAAAAAAAGGAAAAGTTAATTATTACCAAATAAAATTAATTGACTTCAATTCTTGGGTTTTCTTTTTTATCTTCTTGTATTAAAATTTAGTTTAGTGTGTGTATATCTCACGTAAAGTTCCATTTATATTTATATCTAAAAACGTATCAGTTTATGCGTCATTTTTAAATGTTATTTCTTCTACTTAACCATATTTACTGCAACCATAATTTTTTTTTTTAATTCTAAAAGAATTTATTTACAAAAGCTTTATAAAAAATGTCCTACATGTTAAATATATGGAAGCTTCCCATGTGGTTGACTCTATAGTCTTATTATTTATTTTCTTTTCAAATGACAGTAATTGTATTTGTAGTGCGTGTCGTGCTATTGGCTCACAATCTACAAATCAGTGAAATTTCGGCTCACAAATTATTTTGGCGCACAAACCCCAAATCCTTAGAGGGAACATTGCTAACCACTAACTCTAATCGATTACCCTAACCACTAACTCTAACCACTTACCCTAACCACTAACCCTAAACACTAACCCTAACCACTAACCCTAACTAGGGGAGAGTGATATTGAGAAGACAATATATCCTGGCTGGTACACATAACTGTCATATCGTAATTATCTAAATAAATGTATCAATACTTCCCACTCATAAACTTCTCTCCTAACCAGCGATCAATAAAAAAATAGTAGACATTATGATTAAGGACCAATGACCAAGCATTAAAAGTGGACATTATGATTAAGTACCACTGACCAAGCATTAAAGTGGTCATTATGATTAAGGACCACTGATCAAGTATTAAAAGTAAACATTATGATTAAGGACCACTTCTTAAGCATTAAAAGTGGACATTATGATAAAGGACCACTGCTCAATAATTAATAGTCGACATTATGATTAATGACCACTGATCAAGCTAAATGGTCACGTATAATATGAACCAAGATATCCAAATGCCTCTTCTCGGAATTAGTCCAAGGAGCCAATATGAATATAAAGTTCTGCCCCCAGATGCCACAAAGACAGGTTTGGAATATTTAATTTTAAAAGACGCACCAAAATAACATAATTAAATAGATTACTAGTCAACTATTGTAAGAGTGTGCACATTAGTTGGTGGACTGGTCAACTATTGTAAGAGTGTGCACATTAGTTGGGGGACTAGTCAACTATTGTAAGAGTGTGCATATTAGTTGGGGGACTAGTCAACTATTGTAAGAGTGTGCACATTAGTTGGGGGACTAGTCAACTATTGTAAGAGTGTGCACATTAGTTGGGGGACTAGTCAACTATTGTAAGAGCGTGCACATTAGTTGGAGGACTGGTCAACTATTGTAAGAGTGTGCATATTAGTTGGGGGACTAGTCAACTATTGTAAGAGTGTGCACATTAGTTTGATTCATACGAGGAAGGAGGAAAAGTTTTTTCTTTTCTTTTCGGCTATAGTTGAAAATAGTATTAGAAGATACTTTCTTGATAAAAAGGCAGAATATTGGAAATGCAGAAGAGACTGAATGATCTGAAATTTAAACATACTGACTTAGAATTTTATTTATTTTTATGTAAATTCGTTTATTGTGTTTCTATATTTTATAGTTATTAATAAATTTAATGGTAAAATACCTGACCAATTTTCTACCCATCTTCCCCTAACCCCATTATTTACATGAGATAAACTCGTTTAACGCTGTTTCATTTTACGCTCTGCTTTGATGGAACATATACCCCGCGTATGTGTACTGTATGTTTATAAATAGATATATAGATAGGTAGAAAGATAAACAAACAAACCGACAGACTGATAGATAGATAGATAGATAGATAGATAGATAGATAGATAGATAGATAGATAGATAGATAGATAGATAGATAGATAGATAGATAGATAGATAGATAGATAGATAGATAGCAAAATAAATACGTCAGTTAACACTAAACAGGATTAGATACACTTCAAAATTTGATGACGACATTCACAAGATTTTTAACTCTGATTAAAGTTATAAGCTTTATTTAAAAAAAAAACCGGTAAGATTTAATTCAATAGTTTTAGAGTGATTCATTTATTAAAGTGAAAATATTTTTCAAGATATAGAAACCAGTGCTATAACACAAAAATACAATCACGTGACCTGCTTCGTTTTCATCAGGGGTGCTCTACCATTTCAAACCTGACGGCCACACAGAACGTTCTATTCTGTTTAGGACGGCCACACAGAACGTTCTATTCTGTTTAGGACATCCACACAGAACGTTCTATTCTGTTTAGGACGGCCACACAGAACGTTCTATTCTGTTTAGGACGGCCACACAGAAAGTTCTATTCTGTTTAGGACGGCCACACAGAACGTTATATTCTATTTAGGACGGCCACACAGAACGTTCTATTCTGTTTAGGACGGCCACTAGACTGATATTCATCGACACATTTATAAAGAAAATATAAATTTTCTTACGGCCACCATTAAACTCTTATACGGCCGCAGATTGTGCACCCCTTATCTACATTGTTGTCTTGTTTGTGTGTGTGTGCGTGTGTGTGTGTGTGTGTGTGGATCATTCTTCAGTGGCGGTGTGACTACGTGATAAAGCATATGACTGTCCACCTTTTTTTAACTTCCAGTGTTCGAGCTGATTTTTAGAGCATTTTCGATTTTCGAAAAAAAAATGCTCTATTGTCCCCGTTTTGTCTGTCTGTCTGTCTGTCCGTCATCACCCTAGATCTCAACAACTATAAGTCCTAGACCCATGATGTATATATCATTTTGTAGGTCTTGGCCTGCCAAGAAATGACTTTCTCCATTTCGCGATCTGACCTCTGAGGGCCGTAAGAGGGGGCTTATTAAGTACCGTTTTTTACTATATAAGCTATATTAACAAAGGAGCGCCCTATATCTCAGCAACCATAAGTCCTAGACCCATGATGTATATATCATTTTGTAGGTCTTGGCCTGCCAAGTGTACATCAAAAGTCCATTTTGCGATCTGACCTCTGAGGGCCGAAAAAGGGGGCGTTTTAAGTACCGTTTTTGCTTATATTTTAAATATAAATAATAAAAGCTAATCAAAGGGACGTAATCATTATTAATTTTTGTAACAGTTGTTCAACATGATTACTTCCCTCTCGATCAAAATTCAGCACAATTTATGGCTGTCACCCGGGAAAAAAATACGGATTTCGTCCGGCGTAACCGAAAATGCTCTAAAATGTTCTTTGTCCGAAACGGAAAAGACTTAAATTGCTTGTTTTTTTCACGGGTTTGGGTATCGTACCTGAATACAACAACTGGGTCACTGATATCAGCTGGGCATTTATTGGTGTATGGGCACTTACTGGTGTATGGGCTTTTAATGGTGTATGGGCACATTGGGGTGTTCCCTCTTATTTCAATAAGACAATCCCTGTGTACACTGTACAACGTTGGTAATTAAAATGTGTGTGCGCACCATAATAGAATAAAGGCCTACTAAATGAAACTTTTGTGCGCCCTGTTTTAATATATGTGTGCGCGCAGAGCTCAGAGAAAAACAGTCAATTGGCATTGAACTAGACATGGTTATTTCATGGGCTCTTCAATAGAACTTTGTTTATTTGTTTTCAATTTCTTTAAGCCTCATATCGCAGTATTAGCAACCCCTTCAAACATTAGCAACACCTTCAAACATTAGCAACACCTTCAAACATTAGCAACACCTTCACACATTAGCAACACCTTCAAACATTAGCAACACCTTCATTTTTAATAACAATAAACATTAACGTACAACGATTGAAATACTTTTGTTTTTCTTTCGTGTCTGGTTATTTTTATGTAAATTGCATTATATATGTACCCTGCAAAACCTTTGCATAGAGTTATATCCCATTAGACTTGATCGGTAGGCGAGGTTAATTTTTGTTTCGGGCAGATCCGATTTTTTCATGATTGAATTCTAAACTGCAATACTGTATATTAATTCTTTACTTTTGATTTAACGCAGAATCCAAATAAAAATTATGTATATAGATTATAAATATGTTAACTGATCATTTCTTTTAGCAGATATTAAGAAGAGAGCTAAGCATGAGAGACAAGGATTTTGGGTTGATTTTAGACCATAGTGGAGTTGACTCAAGTCTACATGTCGGGTTAAGTTCTATCCACAAGACAAGTTGACTATCGTGTACAACAGTAGTCGACTTCAGTGTAAAACTATAGTTGCCTTCAGAGTACATCAATAGTTGAATTCAGTGTTAAATATAGTTGACCTCACTGTACAACAAAAGTTGACTTCAGTGTACAACAATAGTTGCCTTCAGTGTACAACAATAGTTGACTTCAGTGTACAACAATAGTTGACTTCAGTGTACATCAATAGTTGACTTCACTGTACAAAAATAGTTGCCCTCACTGTACAACAAAAGTTGACTTCAGTGTACAACAATAGTTGATTCCGTGTACAATAATAGTTGACTTCAGTGTACAACAATAGTTGACCTCACTGTACAACAATAGTTGACTTCACTGTACAACAATAGTTGACTTCACTGTACAACAGTAGTCGACTTCAGTGTACAACAAAAGTTGACTTCACAGTAAAACAATAGTTGACTGCAATGTACAAAAATAGTTGACTTCAGTGTACAACAATAGTTGACTTCAGTGTACAAAAAAAGTTTACTTCAGTGTACAGCAATAGTTGATTCAGTGTACAACAATAGCCTACTTCACTGCACAACAATAGTTGACTTCAGTGTACAACAATAATTGACTTCAGTGTACAACAACAGTTAACTTCAGTGTACAACAATAGTTGACTTCAGTGTACATCAATAGTTGACCTCACTGTACAACAAAAGTTGACTTCAGTGTACAACAATAGCTGACTTCAGTGTACAACAATAGTTGCCTTCAGTGTACAAAAATAGTTGCCCTCTCTGTACAACAAAAGTTGACTTCAGTGTACAACAATAGTTGATTCCGTGTACAATAATGGTTGACTTCACTGTACAACAATAGTTGACCTCACTGTACAACAATAGTTGACATCACTGTACAACAATAGTTGACTTCAGTGTACAACAATAGTTGCCTTCACTGTACAACAGTAGTTGACTTCACTGTACAACAATAGTTGACCTCAGTGTACAACAATAGTTGACTTCACTGTACAACAATAGTTGACTTCACTGTACAACAATAGTTGACTTCAATGTACAACAATAGTTGACTTCAGTGTACAACAATAGTTGACTTCAATGTACAACAATAGTTGACTTCAGTGTACAACAATAGCTTACTTCACTGTACAACAATAGTTGACTTCAGTGTACAACAATAGTTGACTTCAGTTCACTGCATATAAATGTGTTTGTGTTTTTATATCCCTTAAACCAGTGTTCTCGCCGGGATCACTGCTTTAAACCACTATGGCTGCCCTTCTTTCATCTAAACCATAGCCGATTGTGGAATGGCCGAGGATAAACCAAGGGAGACATGGAGGAATATTTGTTCATTACCTGAGAAATTTACCTTGGAGATCAAACCTGTCGACTATTGAGCGCTTAACCGCACAACCGCTCGTCGTATCGTGTGACTTTATAGCTATATCTATTTCAAATTTGGTTTTATCCAGTCTGAAATAGTCAAACGTTTAACGCACACGCTTGACATAGACTGTAAAATGTATCTATTTAAAAAAAAAAACATTTTGTACCGCTGGGTGTTGTATAAAAAATAACTGTAGAATTCAACCTTTGTTTATGACAAAGAATGTTATAGTATGTAACCAAACGTACTGTAAAATGTCTATTTGCCTGAAGCTTCAATATTAATCTGCCTGGTTTTTCATATTAAGATCGTTGTGCAGGACAAATTATCTCATTTTGTCCCCGTTTTGTCTGTCTGTCTGTCTGTCTGTCCGTCATCACCCTAGATCTCAACAACCATAAGTCCTAGACCCATGATGTATATATCATTTTGTAGGTCCTGGCCTGCCATGTGTGCGTCAAAAGTACATTTTGCGATCTGATCTCTAAGGGCCGAAAAAGGGGGCTTATAAGTTACTGTTTTTTACTATATAAGCTATATAATCAAAGGAGCGACCTAGAACTCAGCAACCATAAGTCCTAGACCGAAGATGTATATATCATTTTGCAGGTCTTGGCGCCTAACATGTGTAAATCAAAAGTTTATTTCGCGATCTGATCTCTGAGGGCCGAAAAAAAGGGCTTATTATGTACCGTTTTTTTTACTAAATAAGCTATATTAACAAAGGGGCGTACAAATGGGCGTAACTCATTATTTATTTTTGTAACAGTTATTAAACATGACTTACTTCCCACTCTGTTTATCAAAACCCATACCACGAAAATTCTCTAAAACGTCCTGTGTCCGAAATGGTACAGGCTTAATTGCTTGTTTTTATTTAGTTGTTCTTTTTTACTACAAGTAGCAATCAAACATTCCTCACAGGTAGTGTGTCTCCTTTAGGGCTGTACCGGAATCTGATTCCGGTTCCTGTTAAGCCGGATTCCGGCAGTTTTAACAAATCCGGTTCCGATTCCGGTTCCGATTCCGGTTCCGGTTAAAATGTGCCGGATTTAAGCCGGATTTCTTTGTTCTTTTTTCAGCGCAGCATAATTTTGAAATATTTAGCGCTATACAATTAAATTAAAACAATAACTTATTATAATTTAAAAACTACAATAACGTCGATCGCTTTTAGTTCTATATATAATTACAAATATATAAAAAAAGAACTTTGAATCGTATTTAGTCTAGTACAGGGGTCGGCAACCTGCGGCTCGCGAGCCACATGCGGTTCTTTCGATGTCAAGTTGTGGCTCTTTTGATGTCAAATTGTGGCCTGATCAAATACCGTAATATTGAAACAACAAATTTAGTGGCTTTGTAAAAATTGAGAAAATTGTAAATTACAACTTTAGGCTTTTCCGTCTCAAAAGGTTGCCGACCTGGTCTAATAATACGACAACTTATCTTCCGTTACCTTTGATTCCGTGTTTTCTATAAACTATATTTAGCTATCAAAGTTTAACTTTTTTTTTAAAGAGCAGACAACGATCTATTTTTGGGTGTTTACAGTTTTTAAAAAGTTCAATAATTTATTTTTCTGCACATTTTTTTTTAAATTTAGTGGATTATGTCACGATTTGGATAAAATTCCTCGCAAATTTAGATAAATAACGTGAGGATACATTTTTAATTGAACATTAAAGAAATATTGATTTAGATTTGAAATGCATTTCACTTTGCGTTTCTATGGGACATAGTCAGATAATGGTTTAAATGAAAGTATGAATGAAAAAAAACGGTTCGGTGACGTCACTATAATATGGAAAACTAAAGAAAAATAAGCTATCGGGTGGTGCCACAGTATATATATATATATATATATATATATATATATATATATATATATATATTGGAATTCATTTATTAATAAACATGTTTATTATACTTTCTAAGATATGTTATCCATTTCTTTGTTTGATTGTAATAGAAATCAGGTTAAATTAGGTACAGCTTTATTAAAATAAATTTTTAAAACGAAGAACCTGTTATTTTGACAGAGTTATCTTTCTTAACTCAAGATTTGGGAAGGGGTTTTAGTCACAGTCTTCAAGATCTAAATGGTTAATACTGTTTTTTGCTATCTAGAACTTAAAAACTAAATTTTTATTCTATTTTTCATTCTTATATCTTTTTTATGTTAGGCGATAAATTACTATTTCGTTAGGAAAAATTACTATTTACTTCGGAAAAATCCGGTTCCTGTTCCGATTCCGGCAGGATTTAAATATTAAATCCGATTCCGGTTCCGATCCTGCAGGATCTAAAAATAAGAATCCGGTACAGCCCTAGTCTCCTTGCTAACAGAATATCTTAATCCCATCTCATGAATTTTTTACTAAGGATCCTAATCCGTTACACTCTGGCTAACCTTGTGGCCCTTTGTACTCTTGTACGATAATATCTGTACTAGTGCGGCGATAACTGAATACCCAGGGCCGACAGCCCCGTGATATGTATAAATATAGATAGATAGATAGATAGATAGATAGATAGATAGATAGATAGATAGATAGATAGATAGATAGATAGATAGATAGATAGATAGATAGATAGATAGATAGATAGATAGATAGATAGATAGATAGATAGATAGATAGATAGATAGATAGATAGATAGATAGATAGATAGATAGATAGATAGATAGATAGATAGATAGATAGATAGAATTAAAATGCACCAAAAAGTCAAATAAATACTTCATTGAATCATACACATATTTTAAGAAATGTTAAATTACTACCAATTACACTGGGTAACAGCCAAAAAATTGTCAGGGGTTTCTCAACTGATTTAGACTAATTTTGGAGTTCTAAGTCCGAATTTTGCTGTCAGGTCAACTTCTTGAGATACAGCCATAGACCTACCTGACGAGCTATACGTATTCTAATATCAGGGGTTTTGAGTTCAATTATTTCTCTAAATTAGCTGCATAAAAATTAGCAGCAAAATAATCACAATTATAAAGACAGAGATAATTTTATTTTATTTATAAATCATCAATCTGGATTTTCACTTTATTATTTAATGCATCATCACTTGATTGGGTTAAATAAGCCAATCAAATTGATTCTAAATTTCACTGGTTTGCACTCAGTTGCATTATGCTATTGCTTTCAGTTTATTGATATGACTTCAACGCGACGGTCATGCAGGAATAATCCTGACGTTTTCTGCTACATCTGCGGAGAATACACTCTGTCAGCGGACATGAAGAACATCACAAGACTTGTGAAGCACGCCTACCAGGATAAGTCTTGGGCACCGCACACGGCGTGCTAGACGTGCATGGAATACATCCGGTGGGCAACTTCTGCCAGGAGGAAGATCTTGTGTACTGCCGAGATGTCGCCGGTCTTCTTGTTAAACTCGGCGGACCTCAATACGATCCGAGAGATTGGCGACTCTTCATTGACAGCTGCAAGCGCTAATTGAAGTGTGTACTTCTCCACAACGGGAGCCAGTTCGCCTCAATCCTTCTTGCGAACTCCACAAATCTTGAAGAGAAATATGAAGCAGTGAAGTATGTGCTCGACAAAATCCAATTTGAGCAGCACCAATGGATCATCCGCGTCGACTTGAAGATGGTGAGCTTTTTACTTGGTGTGCAGTCCGGGTTCACGAAGTACCCATGCTTTATATGTATGTGGGACAGTCATGACAGAGCCCAGCACTATGTAAAAAAAGAGTGTTTAGCGCAAGAGTAGTTAGTACCTGGAGCGAGAAACATCATAAATGAACCTCTTGTTGACAATAGAAGATATTGATCCCACCGCTACACATGAAGCTTGGGTTACGCGCGCTCTGAACAATGATGGGAGGTGCTTCAACTACATGTGCCGAGCATTTCCTCAACTGACCATTGAGAAGCTGAAGGCCGGCATTTTGGACGAACCACAGTTACGGCAGTGGGACGGATGGCCGAGAGGTGTAGATACTCGACTGTCGACCTGAGAGTCCTGGTTTTGATCCTCGGTGAGGCCCATGGTATTTTTCCTGGTGAAATGTGTTTTAAAGTCGTCCCACAAGTCCACCCAGCTTTAAATGGGTACCTGACTTTAAATTGGGGAAGTAAAGGTGGCTGGGCTTTGTGCTAACCACACAATCCCTTCATATGCCGAGGTTATAGAAAAAGGTGAATTCTACACTTCATCTGCCCCAATGGCCGCTAGGGCTAAGGGAACTTTACTTTTTACAGTTACGGCAGCTCATAAAGGACACCAAGTTCCGAAACTCCATGAACACGCTTGAATGCGCTGCCTGGAAGTCGTTTTTACATGTGGTGAACAACTTCCTGGGGAAAACAAAGGCAGCAAACTACGCCAGACTCATCAGCAGCATGATAGAGGACTTCCGAAAACTCGGGTGTTTGATTAGTATAAAGATGCACTTCCTGTTTTCACACATGAAGAAGTTTCCTGAAAACCTTGTGGCGATGAGCGATGAGCAGGGAGAAAGGTTCCATCAGGACGTCTGCCAAATGGAGGAAAGTTACCAGAGGAGGTGGGACGCAGTCATGCTGGCGGACTACTGCTGATCGATGAAGAGAGATAAACCAGCAGCTGCTCACAAGCGGGAATCGAAGAAACGCCGATTTATGAACTCTGAACTTTTATTTCACGTAACGCTCATTATTAAACTAATATTATCATACTTATGCTTATCGAATTTGGTGGAGTAAATAGAAACTGAATGAATTTGAACACGTTGACTTTTATTTCTTGAGTATAACGGAAAATCAGCAGATGATCCGCAAAAATGTGTTTTTTTTTTACGAAAAACCGATTTTTTTTTTTTAAATTTCTGTAGCAATAAATCCTGACCTGACTGAGTAAAACCAAGGTCATTTTCGGACTCAGAGCATCAAAATTAGTCTAATTCAACTGGAAAACCCAGGACGATTTCCAAAAAATATTTTTTATTGCCCAGTGTTATGGTCGAATTAGACAATGCGATCAGTTATGTTAATTGTAACCTGTGTCCACTTCAAGACAACAGTGACTATTAGGAAGTTTAACAATAACCTAACAAAATGAAAAGAAAAAAAAAACTCTTTTGGCTTCCGTGTTACTAAGTTAGTTTTTTATGACCTAAATATAACGCGTCACTGTATTGTAGTTGAGCAATGGTCGTGCGAGAAAGTGCTTTACTAACGACCTGGGTGCCTGGTTCTACCTCCGGTGAGTACCAATGAATATGTCAGGTCATGGCTTAATTACTCGCTGTATCTCCCGTGGTGCCTCCATGGCCATTGCACTATCGTCGATAGCGGCGATGAAAGATGGGCACCATAAAACAACAATCCCATTAGTGGTTTACAGGATCATCTCATCCTAACAGGGACTTCACACACAGTGCATTGTAAAGGGGTATAGACCGCTTGTTAAACAATTAAATAGACTGTATCCAGGACAAGAATTTAAAAAGTAGTTAAATAAACCTAAACTACATATTCAACATATATGCACAATAATAGACAGACAAATATACAGAGATATAAACAAACAGATAGATAGGTATGTATATATATATATATATATATATATATATATATAGATAGATAGATAGATATAAAAAGTAACAAAAGTCTGTGTTAAAATTTTATTATTATCACAACAGATCAAATTTCTACATTCTGGAAGGAACAAGTCAACAAAAAATGTACAAAACCAAAAAAAAAATATATTTTTTTTAATACCAAATTTTGTAACCAAGTAATGAACGAAAAATAATTAGAAAATGTGAGAAAAAAAACTAGCATTGGAAATTTTTATTTTTAAGAAAAGGAATAATTAAATACAAAATGAAAAGTGTGATATGAGAGAAAATAAATATTACTTGAACAACATGCATAAATAATATAACAGTGTGCAATTTATAAACTGATAAACTACATGTAGAACACACAAATAGTAGTATAACTAACTACACTAATGTGAAACTTAACGTTTAAATGGCATTAACTCGTAGTTTTACTCAATTTTAATAAAACTCATTTCTTCAAATAATCCATGAGTATTCTATAGCAATCATCCACATCAAAATATGGCTTTTAAAAATATCTGTCATTTTGAGAATTTGTAAATTCAAAACTAAAAACAAGAGTTTTGAGGCAGAGAAAACAACTTTGGTCTAAACTACACTCTTTTTAATATCGAACTAATATCGACAACCTGCCAACTGAAATATCTAACAGTAAATCCATATAGTAAACATTGATTCATCACGTATTCAACACAGAGATACACATGCTTTCGTTCAAAATGTGCTCAGTACAATATGAATGTATTACAAATATATTTATCAACTTTGTTTTAAAATTAATCTCTCAAGGCCACTAATCCATGATAGATCTTGGTTTGCCCATGTTAATACCAGACTGGTTAGCTCCCGTGTTGGTTCCGTATTGAAGGCTGACTGTATTCTTGGCCTCAAGCAACTGTTGCTCCGTGAAGTGACGCTCGTTTTTGTCGGCCATCTTAGGCCCCAGTTGTGGGCCCTTGTAGTCGGGCCTTAACTGGGCCTGATGAAAATATATAAATATAAGAAAACTCTATCAGAGTTAAAAGCGAAGACATGTTTGTAGTTTTAATTTAGTAGAATCCTGTTAACTCAGCTCTTTGTGACATTGATTGTGTAACTAATAATCAACTACATAAACAAGTTCAAACCAAAATCAAGTGAAAAGCCTCTAATATTTTATGATCCAACAAATGTGTAGCCGCAAATCAACTTCCATGATTTTCAAAGTAGCCCAGGGACATAGTTATAAATAAAATTTGTAAGTCCAGAAACCTAAAGTTCCCTTTATATGAGAGGTGGGCGAAATTTCTGAGTCGTGGGAAAAAGTGGGTTCTTATATGAGACAGAAGGGTAGGACCAAAAGCAGATAGGTGAAGTCGTAGGCCCTGCCCATCTTCATTTTTAATATTTTTCAAGAATGCACCCGCATTTCTTTGCGATTTGAAATCTAAATAAACTTTGAGGACGTCATATGTGACTTTGTAAAGACAAAGATCCGAAAAGTTAACATGCTGTAATTTTCAGATCCACAACACTGCAGCTTGACGTGCTCATCTTACACGGTTATATATAGTTACTTTAATACAAACAATATTAAATTTTACTGGCATTCTGAGCTTGTTTTCACTTTATGTTCTGGCTTCGTAGGCCCTTGAAAAGTCCGTAAGCCCTAGACACTGAGCCTAGTTGATAAAGCGGCTCAGGGGGCCCTACGCCACTGGAGAGGGGGTCAAATATTTTATAAGGCCGTTCTTAGCCAGCGGGTAAATAGTTTGACCATGTAGGTCAATTAATTTGTCCATGTATGATCTGTTAATTTGTCCATGTATGATCTATTAATTTGTCCATGTATGATCTATTAGTTTGTCCATGTATGATATATTAATTTGTCCATGTATGATCTATTAATTTGTCCATGTATGATCTATTAATTTGTCCATGTATGATCTATTAATTTGTCCATGTATGATCTATTAATGTGTCCATGTATGATCTATTAATTTGTCCATGTATGATCTATTAATTTGTCCATGTATGATCTATTAGTTTGTCCATGTATGATATATTAATTTGTCCATGTATGATCTATTAATTTGTCCATGTATGATCTATTAATTTGTCCATGTATGATCTATTAGTTTGTCAATGTATGATATATTAATGTGTCCATGTATGATCTATTAATTTGTCAATGTATGATCTATTAATTTGTCCATGTATGATCTATTAGTTTGTCCATGTATGATATATTAATGTGTCCATGTATGATATATTAATGTGTCCATGTATGATATATTAATGTGTCCATGTATGATATATTAATTTGTCCATGTATGATCTATTAATGTGACCATGTATGATCTATTAATTTGTCCATGTATGATCTATTAATTTGTCCATGTATGATATATTAATGTGTCCATGTATGATCTATTAATTTGTCCATGTATGATCTATTAATGTGTCCATGTATGATATATTAATGTGTCCATGTATGATCTGTTAATTTGTCCATGTATGATCTGTTAATTTGTCCATGTATGATCTGTTAATTTGTCCATGTATGATATATTAATTTGTCCATGTATGATATATTAATTTGTCTATGTATGATCTATTAATTTGTCCATGTATGATCTATTATTTGCCCATGTATGATCTATATTATTAAAAGGCTAACACAAAAAGACACAATTAGAAATGGAATAATTAATTATACGGTAGGAAGCCATACTACAGTGTTGCTGTATACATAAGTGAAACTTTATAATAAATTACAAAGAATATCCCCACACTAAAGTAAATGAACTATAAACATAAACTGACCACTCTGCCCATTGCATGGATACACAGGGTGACTTGTGGTATGTTTTTCTTCTCCCACAGATCGACTGTCTGGAAGACTTCATTGGCTGGCACTCCCCATTGTTTAGCAGCTGCCTGAAATAGAATAATCACATACTAGTATATCACTGATTTACTTCTGAAAGACAGCAGGTTCACTAGTATATCACTGATTTACTTCGGAAAGACAGCAGGTTCACTAGTAAATCACTGATTTACTTCGGAAAGACTGCAGGTTCACTAGTATATTATGATTTACCTCTGAAAGACAGCAGCTTCACTAGTATATTACTGATTTACTTCGGAAAGACAGCAGGTTCACTAGTAAATCACTGATTTACTTTGGAAAGAAGCAGGTTCGCTTTGTCAATACATTGTTTGTGTAAATTTCAGCTTTGTAACTTTTTCTATGCCGTCAATTGTTTCATGTAGTTTGCAGGTGTTTTTGGACTTAAATTACTTTTGTAGTTTATAAAATGATAGCTCTACTGGTTAGGTTAGCAGAGGTCATACATGTTACACTCAATCAGAATTGGGTCAGCATCACATCAGTTATAATATTTGAAAACTTAGGTGCACATTTCTAGAAGTTCTAGATTCACCATAGGGGGTGGGGTGGGGGGAGTGGACGACAGATGATTCTGTTATACACTTGAGCACGATCCTAAGTATCGAGTCTAGGAATGTCTGATGTGGACTCAAAATTAGATTAAAACAGCTGATGTAAATCCTATTTATGTCCATCAAACTATTGTAAAAAAAAAAACGATATTTAATCATAGCACTTAATGAGACTTAATTTAACCCTCTAACGGAAGCAGTTTAAAAACAAACAAACAAGAAAAACTGAGAATAAACTTTTGATTAAAGTGCTGCACTCATAGATTAAAGATTTTTTTATGAGATTGATTAGAACATAAATTCATAAACTATACAAATCTGTCAGAATTTTTTCTAAAACAATTGCCTTAGTAAATAAATTTCTATAAAGACAATTATTCAATGTGTTATTTCACGTAATCTGTGAATGTGAACCAATCAGATAATGTGTAAGATGTCTGACTATACCTGGAACCGTTCAATGTTTTGCATGAGGGCGAAGCCGCCTCCCTTGGTGTCAATCTTTTTAATACATCCGGGCATCAGTTTGTTCATAAGTCTACAAAATGAAATAAACATAAGCAAAATGTTGGTTGATTTCACAATTTGATTTACTTTGTTGTCAGACAAAACATAATCACGTACACAGTCACAAACACACACATTGAAAGGAACTAAACAAAAATGTATGTTTTAATAATGTTTATAAATATGTGTTTGTATCGACAAATTATCTCACAGTGAATCAATATCTCACAGTGACACACTTTATCAAGGGACACAATATCTCACATGGACACACTATCTCACAGGGACACAATATCTCACAGGGACACAATATCTCACAGGGACACAATATCTCACAGGGACACAATATCTCACAGGGACCAATTTCTCACAGGGACACAATATCTCACAGGGACACAATATCTCACAGGGACACGATATCTTATAGGGACACAATATCTCACAGGGACACACTTTATCACAGGGACACAATATCTCACAGGGACATAATATCTCACAGGGACACAATATCTCACAGGGACACGATATCTTATAGGGACACAATATCTCACAGGGACACAATATCTCACAGAGACACAATAACTCACAGGGACACACTTTATCACAGGGACACAATATCTCACAGGGACATAATATCTCACAGGGACACAATATCTCACAGGGACACGATATCTTATAGGGACACAATATCTCACAGGGACACAATATCTCACAGAGACACAATAACTCACAGGGACACACTTTATCACAGGGACACAATATCTCACAGGGACACAATATCTCACAGGGACCAATTTCTCACAGGGACACAATATCTCACAGGGACACAATATCACACAGGGACACGATATCTTATAGGGACACAATATCTCACAGGGACACACTTTATCACAGGGACACAATATCTCACAGGGACATAATATCTCACAGGGACACAATATCTCACAGGGACACGATATCTTATAGGGACACAATATCTCACAGGGACACAATATCTCACAGAGACACAATAACTCACAGGGACACACTTTATCACAGGGACACAATATCTCACAGGGACACAATATCTCACATGGACACAATATCTCACAGGGACACAATTTCTCACAGGGACACACTATCTAATACAAACACAATATCTCATAGGGACTCAATATCTTACAGGGACACAATATCTCACAAGGACACAATATCTCACAGGGACACACTTTATCACAGGGACACAATATCTCACAGGGACACAATATCTTATAGGGACACAATATCTCACAGTTACACAATTTCTCACAGGGACCCACTATCCTATAGAGACACTGTATCTCATAGGGACACTATATCTCACAGGGACACAATATCTCACAGGGACACACTATCTCACAGGGACACACTTTATCACAGGGACACAATATCTCACAGGGACACAATATCTCACAGGGACACACTTTATTACAGGGACACAATATCTCACAGGGACACACTATCTCACAGGGACACAATATCTCACAGGGACACAATATCTTATAGGGACACAATATCTCACTGGGACACAATATCTTATAGGGACACAATATCTCACTGGGACACAATTTCTCACAGGGACACACTATCTCATAGAGTCACTGTATCTCATAGGGACTCAATATCTTACAGGGACACAATATCTCACAGGGACCCACTATCCTATAGAGACACTGTATCTCATAGGGACACTATATCTCACAGGGACACAATATCTCACAGGGACACACTATCTCACAGGGACACACTATCTCACAGGGACACACTTTATCACAGGGACACAATATCTCACAGGGACACAATATCTCACAGGGACACACTTTATCACAGGGACACACTATCTCATAGAGTCACTGTATCTCATAGGGACTCAATATCTTACAGGGACACAATATCTCACAGGGACACAATATCTCACAGGGAAATAATATTTTATAGGGACACAATATCTCACATAGACACAATATCTCACAGGGACACAATATCTCACAGGGACACAATATCTCACAGGGACACACTATCTCACAGGGACACTATCTCACAGGGACACAATATCTCACAGGGACACAATATCTTATAGGGACGCAATATCTCATAGGGACACAATATCTCACAGGGACACAATATCTCACAGGGACACAATGTATTAGAAAATAAAATCCTTGGCCTGAATGTATTACAGTGACACAAAGTTGTCTAGAGACAAGATGTCTTACTTGCAGAGAATAATTCCATCCTTGAGTAAGTCATCGTAAGGCTTCTTCCTGTCCAGTGGCTCCCCCAAGTTGGCCTCAATCCAGTCCAGGGCCTGGGCCTCAAGCTGAGGATCTCTCTACAAATAAATGAAATTTAAAAAAAAAAAAAATATTTTGAATTAAAAGGGAGAAATATTTTATACCAAAAAACTAAATCAGTAAAAGGCTGTAGAATAAAAAGGGCATCACCGAGGGTTCGTTTGTCAGTATAAATACCCTCCCCTAATTTAATGAAAGGGACAATTAGAACTCAAATAAATATAAAAACAGTATACATTATTTTGTTATATAGAAATAACATAATTTTATTTTTAAAGAAAGTACTGTAATATTTTTTATTGGGATATGACCAACTTCGAGTGATGATGATCATTCTGAATTACTCAAAACATTCTGTTGATATTGGGCTTTTTAAAAATCTTCCAAAACTGGTCGTTGGTAAGAAAAATTTAAACCTTTCAAATATATCAATAATCTAAATATTTCAAAGTGTCTATTTGGAAATTTTAAGCTTAAAAGTTATACGACAAAAAAAGTTCTGAAGATTAATCCGTCACATTTTTTTTTCAAATCCTTTATACAAATTACCGCATTTTTAGACATAAAAAATGCACATTTCTTTTTTCTAATTGGCGTAAACTTTTAATTATAGTATCATTAGCAATGTGTTGATTATGATAAAAGTGTGTTATGTTTTTACAGTTATGTGTCTGTAAGGATGAGATGTTTCTATCTTAGATCCTATAAAACAAATATGGAAATGTTTTTATGAGGTGAAAGTTTGACCATGAACTGGTACAATACACAACTTTGTTGGAGTTTTAAATGTCTCAGTATTAACAATTTCAAGAAGACTGGTAGTTTCAAACTCAAAGGTTATATAACTTTAGACAAAGTACATTCCGATTTATAACATTATAAAAACCCTTAACCATCTCTTAAAAACGGACATAGTACACCATATCTCTATCTTAGAACATTAAGCATCTCTTCACAACACACACATACACGTTTTATACGATTTCAGAACTAGTTCTACAAGTATATTTTTTTTTAAAATATATCAAATACTGCTGTATCCTAACATTTCATCTTCACGATATAAATATAAAAGTTCACATTTTTACCTGCAGCACCATAATATCCGCAATACAAAACTAGTATTTCTCCCAAATTACGCTCACCGCAATGACCTGTACTGTACAGTAGTTTTAGATGACACACCAGCATGCGTGCGTTCGCACGGCAACAGATAGATTCACAAATCACGCTGGGTACACCAGTACACTAGACACGTACCCAACGCGGGTCAGTTATCGGTCCGCGTTCAAAATGGACGATAATAAGTCTGACAGTCAGATATTATACAAGTGATGGGACTGTTGTTGTTTACCTAGATATGATAAACGTAAAGGAATAAACAAACAACATGTTCCTGTGTGTTACATGCGTGTCACACTTTGGTCTAAATAGCCGTGTATGTTTGTGTGTGTGTAGA
Organism: Bulinus truncatus; assembly: GCA_021962125.1. NCBI lineage: Eukaryota > Metazoa > Mollusca > Gastropoda > Planorbidae > Bulinus > Bulinus truncatus. The sequence continues at coordinate 2,480,785 of JAGDYQ010000103.1, forward strand.
CAGTGTCCATGTTTTTACTATCTCGCGCTCAGCACCAGTGCTTATTCGTTGATTTCTTTACCTCACAACAGCCATGATGCATTAGTGTGACTGACCGATCATTTTGCATTAGAGTGACCCTTTTCTTAAGACTAAGCCAGTGTTTCCCAAACATTCAACATCTATGTACCTCATTTTAATTTTCTTAATTATGAGTTTTTCTATTTATTAAAAAACACAACAGCCTGCACAAATTGTTTTTACGGTCATTGTTTTCCCTCATTTCATTGTTTTTGTTTTAGCCGTGGATGTTCTCAGCCCGGGGCAGCGCGTACCCCGCCAAACACTTTGTGTACTATCAGGGGTACACGTGCTACACTTTGGGAAACTCTAGACTAAACTAATACTTATTGTTCACTTAATATGTAATATTTAATGTGTGTATTAGCTTTAGACCAGCGGTGGGCAACTTTTGTAATTCACGAATTCACGTACCACACAATTATTCCTCTGTAATTCTCATATACCACATTTATGTATTTATGTGACAATTTATTTTTTACCAATTTTACGATTTTTAGAGCATTTTCGAAAAAAAAATGCTCTATTGTCCCCGTTTTGTCTGTCCGTCCGTCCGTCATCACCTTAGATCTCAACAACCATAAGTCCTAGACCCATGATGTATATATCATTTTGTAGGTCTTGGCCTGCCATGTGTACATCAAAAGTTCATTTCGCGATAGGACCTCTGTGGGCCGGGCTTCAGGGCTCCTAAGGGGCTTATATATTATATATACAGTAATATACACCTTGTACGTTCAATAACCCGTTCATTTGGTGCGAAATACTGCAGCACGTAGTTTCACCAAGATTTATTAAGAAACTCATCAAATGAAATAGTAAGCTTGTGTTCTGAGTTTAATTGAAAGTATCAGAGCTATGCAACAATTGACGGAGTTTTCGGACGATTAAATGACTATAATTTAGAATGCTTTCAATTATGAGTCCTATTTCAGTAACCACAAACCACTTGTAGTTAGATTTAAGAGACAATAATTTTTTTTCAAATATAAAGAAACGTCTTTATAATTTTTTTTAACAAATATATGCATTACACAATTGAATTTATAAACATTTCCAAAATTTACAAATATTTACTGAAAGCTAATAAACGTACTGATACATAACACGAAAATGCGCTAACACGTCCTGTGTCCAGAATGGAACAGGCTTAATTGCTTGTTTTTATTGCTTTCTAGTTTTTAGAAATAATGGCAAGTCAATATTTTTTTTATCTCTTTCTGTTGTAGGCCACTGCACTTATAATTATTAGTTTAGTTCATATATGTTAATTAACCAAATTCGATGTAGCATGAGCAAATAATAAGAAATACATGGAACTAAAACAAAATTGTGACAACTGAAAGCGAACTGACAAGAAATGCTGCACACACAAATAAAAACAACTGACAACATCGAGCTGCACACCGAGTTCCTGGCGTTAAGTGCTGAAAACATTGTTGGTAGGTAAGGTCAAAGGCAGGAAGTACTTAGTTCCTCAAGCAATGAAGAAATGGGTCGAAAACAACTTTACTTTGGTTTACTTGTAGAACGGGAATATTTCTGTGGATTTCTTTAAACGGGCTGAAATGTAAGATTGGACATGCCATTGTTAGACAATAATAAAGATAATTTAGAACAAACGTGTGTTTCCTTTAATGCTTTATTAGCATACAATGGTAGAATTATTGTCCAGCTATTGGTACGACTGTATGTAGTTACTGTTTATATGTTTTTATGTCCGCAGATGCACTCGAGAAGGTACAGCTTGCGATCCATACAACGATTGGTCGTGGGGTGAAGCGCTCTTATGTCGACATGAGCAACATCTAGCACATTGTATACATCTATTGCCTTTCAATATTGGGTATCCCCTACCTGGATCGCGAAGTCGACAGTGAACTGGACTCACAAAGGGTTCAGGGTTCAACCCCTTGTAAAACCATAACTATTCGCCGCTGACTTGGAGAGGAGATGGGTGCCGCCAAGTCTATAAGCCCTACAGAAAGGACGATTGAAAACACCTCTGTTGACGTGTCCATTAGTTCCCCCCAAAAGGGAAATATAACCGCCATAAAAGCCCCTTTTTTGTCTAGAGTCTACTGTGTTACTTTTAACATTCTATGCATCTGGTTAGTAAAGGTTGTAGAGGGGAGTTACCTAGACCCCCCTCCCCTCATCAGACGGGTTAAACGTCTGGTGTACCCGCACGCGCCCTGAACAATGGCTTTTAAATAAACCCTAACTTTACTTGTATTTTTCTTTCCCTCTCCCTGTCTCTCGCATTATTGTTTAGGGGCTTCCCTTTGAATTGTCGTCGATGCCTGAGGTCCCAGCCGACATAAGTCCACAGTTGCACCACGGAAAAAAAAAACAAAATTGTCACTGACTTGACTTTAGGAGAAATAGAAGCAACAATACATTTAGTAAGTAAAACAAGTTTTATGACAAGGCAGTAAACACAAGGACGCCAGCAACTAGAGGCTACATGTTCCTGACTGTACCATAATAATAGTTAATAACAGTACAATACAGTTCCTGACTGTACCATACACGTCCTGACTGTACTATAAAGTTCCTTATTGTACCATACAGTTCCTGACTGTACCATACACGTCCTGAGCTTTACCATACAGTTCCTGACTGTACCATACGGTCCCTGACTGTACCATACAGTTCCTGACTGTACCATACAGTTCCTGATTGTACCATACAGTTCCTGACTGTACCTAGGTCCCTATTGTACCATACAGTTCCTGACTGTACCATACAATTCCTTATTGTACCATACAGTTCCTGACTTACAATACAGTTCCTGACTGTACCATACAGTTCCTGACTGTACCATACAGTGCCTGACTGAACCATACAGTTCCTGACTGAACCATACAGTTCCTGACTGTACCATACAGTTCCTGACTGTACCAAACAGTTCCTGACTGTACCATACAGTTCCTGACTGTATCATACAGTTCCTGACTATACCATACAGTTCACGACTGTACCATACAGTTCCTGACTGTACCATACAATTCCTTATTGTACCATACAGTTCCTGATTGTACCATACAGCTCCTGACCGTACCATACAGTTCCTGACTGTACCATACAATTCATTATTGTACCATAAAGTTATTGATTGTACCATACAGTTCCTGACTGTACCGTACTGTTCCTGACTGTACCATACAGTTCCTGACTGTACCATACAGTTCCTGACTGTACCATACAGTTCCTGACTGTACCATACAGATCCTGACTGTACCATACAGTTCCTGACTGTACCATACAATTCCTTATTGTACCATACAGCTCCTGACTGTACCATACAGTTCCTGACTGTATCATACAGTTCCTGACTGTACCATACAGTTCCTGATTGTACCTAGGTCCCTATTGTACAATACAGTTCCTGACTGTACCATACAGTTCCTTATTGTACCATACAGTTCCTGACTGTACCATACAGTTCCTGACTGTACCATACAATTCCTTATTGTACCATACAGTTCCTGACTGTACCATACAGTTCCTGACTGTACCATACAGTTCCTGACTGTACCATACAGTTCCTGACTGTACCATACATTTCATTATCGTACCATAAAGTTATTGATTGTACCATCCAGTTCCTGACTGTACCATACAGTTCCTGACTGTACCATACAATTCCTGACTGTACCATACAGCTCTTGACTGTATATACAGTTCATTATTGTACCATACAGCTCTTGACTGTACCATACAGTTCCTTTTTGTACCATACAGTTCCTGACTGTACCATACAGTTCATTATTGTACCATAAGGCTCTTGACTGTATCATACAGTTCTTTATTGTACCATTCAGTTCCTGACTGTACCATACAATTTCTTATTGTACCACACAGTTCTTGACTGTACCAAACAGTTCCTGACTGTACCATACAGTTCCTGACTGTACCATACAGTTTCTGATTGTACCATACAGTTCCTGTCTGTACCATACAGTTCCTGACTGTACCGTACAGTTCCTGACTGTACCATACAGTCCCTGACTGTACCATACAGTTCCTGACTGTACCATACAGTTCCTGACTGTACCATACAGTTCCTGACTGTACCATACAGTTCCTGACTGTACCATACAGTTCCTGACTGTGCCATACATGCCCTTATTGTACCATACAGCTCCTGACTGTACCATACAGTTCCTGACTGTATCATACAGTTCCTGACTGTACCATACAATTCCTGACTGTACCTAGGTCCCTATTGTACAATACAGTTCCTGACTGTACCATACAGTTCCTTATTGTACCATACAGTTCCTGACTGTACCATACAGTTCCTGACTGTACCATACAATTCCTTATTGTACCATACAGTTCCTGACTGTACCATACAGTTCCTGACTGTACCATACAGTTCCTGACTGTACCATACAGTTCCTGACTGTACCATACAGTTCCTGACTAAACCATACAATTCATTATTGTACCATAAAGTTTTAGATTGTACCATCCAGTTCCTGACTGTACCATACAGTTCCTGACTGTACCATACAATTCCTGACTGTACCATACAGCTCTTGACTGTACCATACAGTTCATTATTGTACCATACAGCTCTTGACTGTACCATACAGTTCCTTTTTGTACCATACAGTTCCTAACTGTACCATACAGTTCATTATTGTACCATACAGTTCTTGGCTGTACCATACAGTTCCTTATTGTACCATTCAGTTCGTGACTGTACCATACAGTTCCTTATTGTACCATTCAGTTCGTGACTGTACCATACAATTCCTTATTGTACCACACAGTTCCTGACTGTACCATACAGTTCCTGACTGTACCATACAGTTCATGACTGTACCATACAGTTTCTGATTGTACCATACAGTTCCTGACTGTACCTAGGTCCCTATTGTACCATACAGTTCCTGACTGTACCATACAGTTCCTGACTGTACCAAACAGTTCCTGACTGTACCATACAGTTCCTGATTGTACCATACAGTTCCTGATTGTACCATACGGTTCCTGATTGTACCATATGGTCCCTGATTGTACCATACAGTTCCTGATTGTACCATACAGTTCCTGATTGTACCATACAGTTCCTGATTGTACCATGGAGTTCCTGACTGTACCCTAAGTTCCTGATTGTACCATACGGTCCCTGATTGTACCATACAGTTGCTTATTGCACCATACAGTTCTTGACTGTACCATACAGTTCCTGATTGTACCATACAGTTCCTGACTGTACCATACAGTTCCTGACTGTACCATACAGTTCCTGACTGTACCATACAGTTCCTGACTAAACCATACAATTCATTATTGTACCATAAAGTTTTAGATTGTACCATCCAGTTCCTGACTGTACCATACAGTTCCTGACTGTACCATACAATTCCTGACTGTACCATACAGCTCTTGACTGTACCATACAGTTCATTATTGTACCATACAGCTCTTGACTGTACCATACAGTTCCTTTTTGTACCATACAGTTCCTAACTGTACCATACAGTTCATTATTGTACCATACAGTTCTTGGCTGTACCATACAGTTCCTTATTGTACCATTCAGTTCGTGACTGTACCATACAGTTCCTTATTGTACCATTCAGTTCGTGACTGTACCATACAATTCCTTATTGTACCACACAGTTCCTGACTGTACCATACAGTTCCTGACTGTACCATACAGTTCATGACTGTACCATACAGTTTCTGATTGTACCATACAGTTCCTGACTGTACCTAGGTCCCTATTGTACCATACAGTTCCTGACTGTACCATACAGTTCCTGACTGTACCAAACAGTTCCTGACTGTACCAAACAGTTCCTGACTGTACCATACAGTTCCTGATTGTACCATACGGTTCCTGATTGTACCATATGGTCCCTGATTGTACCATACAGTTCCTGATTGTACCATACAGTTCCTGATTGTACCATACAGTTCCTGATTGTACCATGGAGTTCCTGACTGTACCCTAAGTTCCTGATTGTACCATACGGTCCCTGATTGTACCATACAGTTGCTTATTGCACCATACAGTTCTTGACTGTACCATACAGTTCCTGATTGTACCATACAGTTCCTGACTGTACCATACAGTTCCTGACTGTACCATACAGTTCCTGATTGTACCATACAGTTCCTGACTGTACCATACAGTTCCTGACTGTACCATACAGTTCCTGACTGTACCATACAGTTCCTGATTGTACCATACAGCTCCTGATTGTACCATACGGTCCCTGTTTGCACCATACAGTTCCTGACTGTACCATAAGTTCCTGTCTGTACCATACGGTCCCTGATTGTACCATACAGTTGCTTATTGCACCATACAGTTCTTGACTGTACCATACAGTTCCTGATTGTACCATACAGTTCCTGACTGTACCATACAGTTCCTGACTGTACCATACAGTTCCTGATTGTACCATACGATTCCTTATTGTACCACACAGTTCTTGACTGTACCATACAGTTCCTGACTGTACCATACATTTCCTGACTGTACCATACAGTTTCTGATTGTACCATACAGTTCCTGACTGTACCTAGGTCCCTATTGTACCATACAGTTCCTGACTGTACCATACAGTTCCTGACTGTACCAAACAGTTCCTGACTGTACCATACAGTTCCTGATTGTACCATACAGTCCCTGATTGTACCATACGGTTCCTGATTGTACCATACGGTCCCTGATTGTACCATACAGTTCCTGACTGTACCATACAGTTCCTGACTGTACCATACAGTTCCTGACTGTACCATACAGTTCCTGATTGTACCATACAGTTCCTGATTGTACCATGCAGTTCCTCACTGTACCATAAGTTCCTGATTGTACCATACGGTCCCTGATTGTACCATACAGTTGCTTATTGCACCATACAGTTCTCAGTTTCTGATTTTACCATACAGTTCCTGACTGTACCATACAGTTCCTGATTGTACCATACAGCTCCTGACTGTACCATACAGTTCCTGACTGTACCATGCAGTTCCTGACTGTACCATACAGTTCCTGACTGTACCATACAGTTCCTGATTGTACCATACAGTTCCTGATTGTACCATACGGTCCCTGATTGCACCATACAGTTCCTGACTGTACCATAAGTTCCTGATTGTACCATACGCTCCCTGATTGTACCATACAGTTGCTTATTGCACCATACAGTTCCTGACTGTACCTAGGTCCCTATTGTACCATACAGTTCCTGACTGTACCATACAGTTTCTGACTGTACCATACAATTCCTTATTGTACCATACAGTTCCTGACTTACAATACAGTTCCTGACTGTACCATACAGTTCCTGACTGTACCATACAGTGCCTGACTGAACCATACAGTTCCTGACTGAACCATACAGTTCCTGACTGTACCATACAGTTCCTGACTGTACCAAACAGTTCCTGACTGTACCATACAGTTCCTGACTGTATCATACAGTTCCTGACTATACCATACAGTTCACGACTGTACCATACAGTTCCTGACTGTACCATACAATTCCTGACTGTACCATACAGTTCCTGATTGTACCATACAGTTCCTGATTGTACCATACGGTTCCTGATTGTACCATACGGTCCCTGATTGTACCATACAGTTCCTGACTGTACCATACAGTTCCTGATTGTACCATACAGTTCCTGATTGTACCATGCAGTTCCTGACTGTACCCTAAGTTCCTGATTGTACCATACGGTCCCTGATTGTACCATACAGTTGCTTATTGCACCATACAGTTCTTGACTGTACCATACAGTTCCTGATTGTACCATACATTTCCTGACTGTACCATACAGTTCCTGAATGTACCATACAGTTCCTGATTGTACCATACAGTTCCTGATTGTACCATACGGTTCCTGATTGTACCATACGGTCCCTGATTGTACCATACAGTTCCTGACTGTACCATACAGTTCCTGATTGTACCATACAGTTCCTGATTGTACCATGCAGTTCCTGACTGTACCCTAAGTTCCTGATTGTACCATACGGTCCCTGATTGTACCATACAGTTGCTTATTGCACCATACAGTTCTTGACTGTACCATACAGTTCCTGATTGTACCATACAGTTCCTGACTGTACCATACAGTTCCTGACTGTACCATACAGTTCCTGATTGTACCATACAGTTCCTGATTGTACCATACAGTTCCTGACTGTACCATACATTTCCTGACTGTACCATACAGTTTCTGATTGTACCATACAGTTCCTGACTGTACCTAGGTCCCTATTGTACCATACAGTTCCTGACTGTACCATACAGTTCCTGACTGTACCAAACAGTTCCTGACTGTACCATACAGTTCCTGATTGTACCATACAGTTCCTGATTGTACCATACGGTTCCTGATTGTACCATAGGTCCCTGATTGTACCATACAGTTCCTGACTGTACCATACAGTTCCTGATTGTACCATACAGTTCCTGATTGTACCATGCAGTTCCTGACTGTACCCTAAGTTCCTGATTGTACCATACGGTCCCTGATTGTACCATACAGTTGCTTATTGCACCATACAGTTCTTGACTGTACCATACAGTTCCTGATTGTACCATACAGTTCCTGACTGTACCATACAGTTCCTGAATGTACCATACAGTTCCTGATTGTACCATACAGTTCCTGATTGTACCATACGGTTCCTGATTGTACCATACGGTCCCTGATTGTACCATACAGTTCCTGACTGTACCATACAGTTCCTGATTGTACCATACAGTTCCTGATTGTACCATGCAGTTCCTGACTGTACCCTAAGTTCCTGATTGTACCATACGGTCCCTGATTGTACCATACAGTTGCTTATTGCACCATACAGTTCTTGACTGTACCATACAGTTCCTGATTGTACCATACAGTTCCTGACTGTACCATACAGTTCCTGACTGTACCATACAGTTCCTGATTGTACCATACAGTTCCTGATTGTACCATACAGTTCCTGACTGTACCATACATTTCCTGACTGTACCATACAGTTTCTGATTGTACCATACAGTTCCTGACTGTACCTAGGTCCCTATTGTACCATACAGTTCCTGACTGTACCATACAGTTCCTGACTGTACCAAACAGTTCCTGACTGTACCATACAGTTCCTGATTGTACCATACAGTTCCTGATTGTACCATACGGTTCCTGATTGTACCATAGGCCCCTGATTGTACCATACAGTTCCTGACTGTACCATACAGTTCCTGATTGTACCATACAGTTCCTGATTGTACCATGCAGTTCCTGACTGTACCATAAGTTCCTGATTGTACCATACGGTCCCTGATTGTACCATACAGTTGCTTATTGCACCATACAGTTCTCAGTTTCTGATTGTACCATACAGTTCCTGACTGTACCATACAGTTCCTGATTGTACCATACAGTTCCTGATTGTACCATACAGTTCCTGATTGTACCATACAGTTCCTGACTGTACCATGCAGTTCCTGACTGTACCATACAGTTCCTGACTGTACCATACAGTTCCTGATTGTACCATACAGTTCCTGATTGTACCATACGGTCCCTGATTGCACCATACAGTTCCTGACTGTACCATAAGTTCCTGATTGTACCATACAGTTCCTGATTGTACCATGCAGTTCCTGACTGTACCATAAGTTCCTGATTGTACCATACGGTCCCTGATTGTACCATACAGTTGCTTATTGCACCATACAGTTCTCAGTTTCTGATTGTACCATACAGTTCCTGACTGTACCATACAGTTCCTGATTGTACCATACAGTTCCTGATTGTACCATACAGTTCCTGACTGTACCATGCAGTTCCTGACTGTACCATACAGTTCCTGACTGTACCATACAGTTCCTGATTGTACCATACAGTTCCTGATTGTACCATACGGTCCCTGATTGCACCATACAGTTCCTGACTGTACCATAAGTTCCTGATTGTACCATACGGTCCCTGATTGTACCATACAGTTGCTTATTGCACCATACAGTTCTTGACTGTACATACAGTTCCTGATTGTACCATACAGCTCCTGACTGTACCATACAGTTCCAGACTGTACCATACAGTTCCTGATTGTACCATACAGTTCCTGATTGTACTATACAGTTCCTGACTGTACCATGCAGTTCCTGACTGTACCATACAGTTCCTGACTGTACCATACAGTTCCTGATTGTACCATACAGTTCCTGGTAAGAATGAAATGCTTTTTTTTGAACTCCGATGTTTTACACACAACATTTAACTATAAATGAATTTCTCCATTTATCCTCCCCTCCCTAAACTTAACTCGTACTTTACTTTAGCGGTCGGCCCCTCCCTAGAGATGTCTGTGGCACAGTAATGGTCACTGAATCGGCAGGGTAAGGGGTCATGTCGATGATAGTCATGTCAGTAAGAGTCAGGTCGGTAAGAGTCATGTGGCAGAGACTCTCACACCGGTCAACTAAGCCAGAGGTTTTCAACCTGTGGTCCGCAAACCCCCGGGGGTCCATGGGGAGCTTCAAAGGGGTCCGTGGGCAAGTCAAGGAAAGTAGTGATTTTTCTTGTATAAAGTATTGGTTGGTTTGGTTGATTGGTTATCTTTTAGCTAAACAAAAAATACTAGCTATGCCAATGTTTCAGGCACAGACGACAATGTGTAGAATTGAAAACTTCGCTGGTATTTCCTTATATTTTCGTTTAAAGTCTAAACTAGACTGCAAACTACATGTACTTGTACAGCGAGTTTTTGAGTCATGTCATCTTGGCAATATTTCTTAATGAGCCTAGATCTAAATCTAAGCCTAGAGTGGCCTATAAATAATCTTAGACAAAAGTTTTTTATATCAAATTACTGGGATACACTTTGCATGTTAATTTAAAATGACACCCACAGATTGTTTTGGTTGGAAGTAGCTTTTTCGTAAAGATTTTTAATATGAAAATAGGCTAAAGCGATAATAGGGACTTATCACTAACTCATCGATGAAACGGTAAGAAATTCTAGCGATGAACCTATTATGCTGTTCTGTTATGTGACTTGCTTATGTGAGAAATACTTTTTAAAATGTTGGTAAAAAAATCAAAATATTTGATGAGATTTGTATTTGTTTTATTATAGTAGTCGATTTAATTTTAAAATATGAGTTTTCGTCATCAGAATGTGAAATATTTTTACAGATAGTTAACCCTCTCTACTCTGAAACTTTGTCTCCCCGTGACTAAACTGTTGTTGGTCATGTGTATATCAATATGTGTATTAGTAAACTGTCCAAGGCTAGAAGCATGGATAAATTTGTGAAGAGGAAAACTGACAAGAACCTGGAAGATTCTGATGATCAAGCAGCCAAAGACGAACGAAAAAGAAAACGGTGCAAGGATAATCCAGAATATATACCATTTGGTTTCACTGCAGTAGGGACCGATGCAGACCAACCTCTTTTTTTACATGTTTTGCGGGTAACTTAGGCTAGGCCTACCGTTTATCAGAATTTGAGTAGATTGCATCCGCAAACTTAAGACATATTCTGACCCAACTTGGGGTACGAAAAGTTGAGGCCAGGGCTCCTTCGGCTATGGGGGTCCGCCACCCGAGCTTGGAATGCCTGTGGGGTCCGCATCATAAAAAAAAGTTGAAAACCTCTGAACTAAGCTACAATCATGTGTACTCAAGGCGACCATGACACACAAATTGTTCTTTGTTTTCACCGCAGTATTCTAGTTATAAAAAACCGTAGATCGTATAATTATTAACGTCAATATCAATGTCAGTTGCTTTCTACTTACGGGGAACGGATCTGTAAACAGAGGATGGGGGGGGGGGAGGGGAGGGAAGCGATAAAATGTTTAATTAGACCACATCCTAATAAATAATCTCTACTATTGGAAGTCCCCCTAAAATCCCACCCGACGGGTCCGCGCCCCAATATAACCCGATGACGACGTGTAGGATCTTTGTGTTTTGATCGAAACTTTGATTTGCATAAATAACGTAGAGGTAATACAATGTTATATAAATATATATATATATATTTGCATAAATAACGTAGAGGTAATACAATGTTATATAAATATATATCTTCCTTTTTTAATATATTTCTCCATTTTTTAAAAAATATAATTGTCTTACAGATCATTCATTTTAATGCATTCTTAAAACTAATTCACACAGTGGATTAACGGCAGGGGTAAACGGTGGGTGACTACGGCCCTGATTGTTCAGAAAGATCAAATTTATAGAGAATGTGCACGCATATTGGGGTCAGTCTCTTTTTAGGGATCCAAGCCCAATATTTTATCTATACCAAATTTAATCCAAATCTGATAAATCATCTATCTTTCATTTAATATTGAAAATATCCTTTTTTTTTAAATAATAAATTATTTTAACATTTTCCTTTTATAAATTTCAGAATCGGAAACTTCGTTATTTAACAAGAAACTTTTTTCTTATTGTACGACCCATTGTTAAAGAAATTGAAAATAAAACAATGCAATGGAACAAGTTGGACATTGAGTGTTCCATCCTGTCGTTTGAACAAATCTTTTGAACCCTCGGGCTGTCACAAGATAGACAGAAAGGAAATTGTTCCGCAAGAAACATTCCCATTTTTTTGTATCGAAAAGAAGGAGTCAGACATGGGGAGATAAGCAACGCACAAAGACCTACGAGATTGTGTGCTCACTGCTTCTCTCCCTTGACCTCCCCCCCCCCTTCCCGTCTCTCCTTCCCAGCCACACACCCCTAAGAGTCTCGCGAGACGACACACAACGAATTCTTTGTTGCTATTGAGATGAATTCCCGATTTTTGTCCTTTCTATTCTAGTTTATTGTAAACAGAGGAGCACAGTGCAGTGCTGTGTTCAACAAAACAGATAAACATTCACGATTCTGCAATCTATTCTGTTGTATTAAGATGCAAAGAAGAAATGGGAACCATTGTTATATATAAAACTCCAGTAAAAACGAAACTAAAGCAAATGATTGTGTTTGTATAAACCTTATTGCTATGTATATATTTATAAGATGTAAACGCAGTGGTAGATTTAACGAGGGGTGGGGTGGGGGGGCTCACAGGGTTTGAGACCTGGACTCCGACTTTGGAAGGGCCCTGCAAAATACATGAACTTTACACAGGTCTTAATATTTTCCATCAGTCTTTTCTTGATTAGGCCCGAAACTGTTTATTACACCTCTGTGTTAACAGGTGTCTTATCTCTGTGTTAACATGTGTCTTATCTCTGTGTTAACATGTGTCTTATAATATATTTACTGACCTCATTTACATAATATATTAAATGTTATACCTATTGGATGGTTATATATCATCCAACGACCACAGTCATATGTTAGACAAAAAGTAATGAAGAGTAGAGTAGGTCCTAACAGTTGAAATAATAAGTAAATACTGCAATCAAACAATAAGACACTAAACAGTTAAGTAGAAAATTCAAGCATACACACTTTGTAACGAAGATAATAAAATAATTTTTTGACTACGGCAATCTATATAAATAATAGCGGTGTGGGTTCTGCGTTAAATCGAAAGCAAAGAATTAATACAACAGTATTCCAGTTTAAAATCGTCAAAAGTAAACAACAGTAATAAAAATCATGAAAAAGTCGGATCTGTCCGAAAACTGAATTTTAACCTAGTCTACTGACCAAACCTAAGGGAATATAACTCTATGCAAAGGTTTTTCAGAGTAGAGCTAGTTGATGAATAATTCGGTTCTAGTAAGATGATAATAGTCTCGTTCACTGAGTTCAGGTCCACGAATCTTACTTTGATATGACTGCAGAGAATGTCCACATACCATTTCTCAATTTGTAACTAGTATTCCTGAAAGGATCTAACGATTTCTTTTTCAAAGGTATTCGTGTAGCATTGACTTAAATCACTTAATACTTTCGATCAGTGATCCATGCATTATGTTTCACAACCACGTTTCGAAACATTGTCAATTATCACTTGAATCCAACTAGAAATGCAACATGTACAGCACGATGGCCGAGTGGTTAAGGCGTTGAACTTAAGATCCAATGGAATTATTTCCGCGTGGGTTCGAACCCCACTCGTGCTATTTTGTTTTTTACCTTTCAATGTTATTAACATTAAATTCTAATTAATTTCCTTTGATTACATTTGTTATAATTAATTTAACACTGGTTGTTATGAACTGAAGAATGCCAACAATGTAAGTATGCCATCGTGTAATGATAAATAATGAGGGTTACGTTTATCCAGAATTGTTTTCTATAGAAAAGAAAATGTTATTATTTATATTTGTACTTTAAAGAAAACATCAAGTGAAAAAAAACCTATTATATTTACATATAGGCCCCTATAATCCAAAATACCTAAATAGGATCATTTCAATGTATACACATTCAGTCCATTTATATATTTATTACGTGGTTCAGAAATGATGCCTTTAGTAGATTTTTATTGTAGAAACTTTTTTTTTTAATGTGAACCTGGTACATAGACACATATATTTCAGATTCATCAAATGCTTAAAACCGAATTAATACATGGAGCTATGAACAGACAATGGTCACTCTTTCACCGACATGTACCAAGAGTTGTCACACATGAGATCATTGTGAGTCAAATACAGGTTTCTCACTAGGTAAAATTTCTTCAAATAGACGCACTATTGATAATTCATCAAAATTTAGAATAGAAAAAAATAGAAAAAAAACTGTCTCTCTTTGGGAGCCGCACAATGCTGATGAAAGAGCCGCATTCCGCCATTTCTGGCATATAATATGAGTTCATAGATCCGAATCAGTAACCTTGTATTTAACCGAAAACCTCACACCTGGTCAATAAAACTCAAAGCTTCGAAATTGATCAGGGGCAGATAAATTACCTCATCTCGCTAAATAATATTACATCTCTAGAGTAATACGTTAGTCGCTCTTTTATTAAATAAACTAGCTGCACCCTGCGAAACCTTTGCATAGAGCTATATCCCCTTAGGCTTGATCGGTAGGCTAGGTTATTTTTTTTTATTTCGGGCAGATCCGATATTCTTATCATTGTATTTTAAACTGGAATACTGTTGTATTAATTCTTTACTTTCGATTTAACGCAGAACACTAATCGCTATTATATTATTAGATTCTTACGTCACTTAGACATTTTTTTGTGGCTAGAATCAACATTGTTTAGTTCAGTGCTAGATTTAACATTGTTTAGTTCAGTACTAGGTTAAACATTGTTTAGTTCAGTGCTAGATTAAACATTCTTTAGTTCAGTGCTAGATTAAACATTGTTTAGTTCAGTGCTAGATTAAACATTCAGTAGTTCAGTGCTAGATTAAACACTGTTTAGTTCAGTGCTAGATTAAACATTCATTAGTTCAGTGCTAGATTAAACATTGTTTAGTTCAGTGCTAGATTAAACATTCATTAGTTCAGTGCTAGATTAAACATTGTTTAGTTCAGTGCTAGATTAAACACTGTTTAGTTCAGTACTAGGTTAAATATTGTTTAGTTCAGTGCTAGATTAAACATTGTTTAGTTCAGTGCTACATTAAACACTGTTTAGTTCAGTGCTAGATTAAACATTGTTTAGTTCAGTGCTACATTAAACACTGTTTAGTTCAGTGCTAGATTAAACATTGTTTAGTTCAGTGCTACATTAAACACTGTTTAGTTCAGTACTAGGTTAAATATTGTTTAGTTCAGTGCTAGATTAAACATTGTTTAGTTCAGTGCTACATTAAACACTGTTTAGTTCAGTGCTAGATTAAACATTGTTTAGTTCAGTGCTAGATTAAACATTGTTTAGTTCAGTGCTAGATTAAACATTGTTTAGTTCAGTGCTAGATTAAACATTGTTTAGTTCAGTGCTAGATTAAACATTGTTTAGTTCAGTGCTAGATTGTTTAGCTCAGTGATAGTATGAGGGCCAAACATTGTTATTCAACCTTTTTTTAAGTGTTCTTTGGTTGCCTGGTTGTACAAACAATGAGATGAAAGGAGAGGTCAAGCCTATAGTTCCAGTCTGCACCTTTTACCTTAAGGATCACTCGGTAACAGAAGACAACATTTTATCTTTACCTGTGAGGTGATTGATGTGTTACGTGTTGAAGGAGGGGGGGAAGGGGTGTAGTGTGGGAGAAACTGTTCAGTGGAAGCGGAAAGGGTCGGATGAATAGAGGTATACATTGGCCGTTGCGTACCCGAGCTCACAAGCGGAAATATCCACCTTCGGTCATCTATGACGTCATCTGCAGACATACTATTGCACCCTCCCCCCCCCCTACATACGTGGAGATGTTCTCAAAAGAAAGATGGTAACGATTGTCTGGAGAACATCTACCTGGGTGAATACCACGTGACATGTGGGCGAAGGGTGTTGGTGGGAAGGGGAAGATAGTGGAAGGGGGGGGGCACAGACGGCGTACCACGTCAATGTTTTGATACCTGCAGACACGTGAACTGATGAGTCCTTCTGTTTTAAAACTGGGTTGAACCGAATGTGAAATGTTTGCAACTGGTAGCCCTATGACTCAAGTTTCTCGCCCCCCCCCCTTCCCATCCGATATTCTCTCTCTCTCCACAGTTTTAGTCAATGTCATTATTTTATTCGTTAAAATGTACATAGCAATAATTAGAATAATGATGACTGTTTTGTGGATATTATCGTCATTTTACATGTCTGAAAATTCTAGAAATCGTCCAACAAAATATATTAATTATATAGCAGAAATACTAATAATCAATTAGAGGTATTCATGTTTCAATACTAATAAATGTAATAATACATAAGATGGCTCATTTTACTACTGCGGTGATGGTGGTAACATTCTTAATTTCTTCATAATCGTAATATTTATTGATTAGAGTTTAAGGAAGTGGTACTAGTCTAAATATATAACTTTCATTTACATATATGTGTATATATATATATATATATATATATATATATACCGTAAATGTTGTTATCAAATAATTTATACAAATATATAATGCTATTTTCGTTTGTGCTTTTGTATATATCATAAAAACATAAATATTTTCTAAGAGTTATGTCCCGGCAACACCCACGCCTCGTCCCTGAGCGGTAGTCTTTTCTGATGTCTTACAAGGATTGGTTTGGTCTGTTACTTAATAAATATATACGATTTATTGCGTTATATAATAAATATATGAGATTTATTGCGTTATATAATAAATATATGAGATTTAGTGAGTTATATAATAAATATATGAGATGTATTGCGTTATATCATAAATATATGAGATTTATTGCGTTATATAATAAATATATGAGATTTAGTGAGTTATATAATAAATATATGAGATGTATTGCGTTATATCATAAATATATGAGATTTATTGCGTTATATAATAAATATATGAGATTTAGTGAGTTATATAATAAATATATGAGATTTAGTGAGTTATATAATAAATATATGAGATTTAGTGAGTCATATAATAAATATTTGAGATTTAGTGAGTCATATAATAAATATACGAGATTTAGTGAGTTATATAAAAAATATATGAGATTTAGTGAGTCATATAATAAATATATGAGATTTAGTGATTTGTATAATAAATATATGAGATTTGGTGTGGCTGGTTGTTGTTTTTTTCCTTTCTTTCATCAATTATATTCCCACGAGGTTGTATGAAAAAATGGTAAATTCCTATACATTGCAATGAGCTTGTTTCAGTTTTGTAATTAAACATACTGTTGGTGTGTTGGTTTTTTATCACCTTAAAACCTCATTATAAGATCCCTAACACTGTAATATTATTTATACCCTGTGGGCGCAGCTGGGATGAATATAAATATGATGGTAGGACGTCCTATTATGAAACGATAAATAGATTCTCACGGGTTCACATGAAGAATAAACCAGGGTTTGGCCGGAAATACACTTTCATTAAGTCACACACACACACACACACACACACACACATTCCTACCTAGGTATGGAACCCCAGTTCATAAATGTTATATCACTATTCGCCTAAATGTCGTTTGCACAGCAGAAGATGGAAGGTAGGTAAATGTCAGCCGATGACAAGGGAGATAATAATAACAGCGGGTATTGGAAATGTCGACATAAGGATGTTTTTTTTTTTAGACTTTTTGAGCCCTTCTCCCCCATGTGGAGCCCAAAGTGATTCTGTGTGTGGTTTGGCTTGGGTACTGAAAGACCTCTCATACTCAAGGTTTAGTTTTCATTGAAACTGCCATCCAGGTACTGGAAATAGAAAGATGAATTGGGTGAGTTTTTCTGACCCAGGGCAGTGGGGCCACAGCGGGGATACATTTGTGAGCCCCATGCAAACAACAATATCGATGACGAGACTTGCAATTATGTGGCGCCCAATAATCTTTGACAACTGACCTCCCCCCCCCCTTTCCAGACTGCCGTCTTTCAAGCCCTGGTCCCCTGACAACATATTCAGAAATGTTTCTTCTGTTAGTAAGCTAACTAGAATATGAAACTTACAAAAATTATTTTAAACATTAATCTTTTATAGGGATTCGGAAAACTTAAGGTACCGACATATTAGGGGCCTAGATAGTCGCATAATTGGACTTTACTAGGGGCCCTAGATAGTCGCATAATTGGACTATACTAGGGGCCCTAAACAGCCTCATAATTGGACTATACTAGGGGCCCTAAACAGCCTCATAATTGGACTATACTAGGGCCCCTAGACAGCCGCACAATTGGACTATACTAGGGGCCCTAGACAGCCGCATATTTTGACTATATTAAGGGCCATAGAAAGCCGAATATTTTTCTGTATTGGAGGCCCTAGACAAACACACAATAGGACTACATTAGGGGCCCTGGATACAAGCTTAGTTTGACTATATATAAGAATAGCGTAAATTTACTGCGACAAAAGTATTATCTGTAGTCGCCATTTTGTTTTTTCAATCTTATTCCAATTATTCGCTTTCATACGTTTCTATCCGATACAACATGAAAACTGTTGACATCCGAACATTATGAAGGTCTAGTCTCAACATACAGCATATGTCTTCGATTATTTTTAAAATAAACTATTAATATTTTAAATTATATTCACTTTTAAAGTGGCTCATTAAAGTTAATTTCCTCATTAAATCATTTGGTCTGACGAGGTGGATTTTTTCTTTTTAAATAATTAACCGGGCGTGGGTGGGAAATGTTCAGGTAAAAATCTCAGGTAGATCAGGTAAATGTAGACAGGATGGATGGTCAACGATTGGCGTTTGGAAAATTTAATATATTACTTGCGGTGCAGTATGGGATGTCAGGTGCATCGGACAAGATCATTACACGTGTTATTCATTGATGGTAAATGTAGTTGTAGTGTAATGTCGCGGATAAACACTTGATAATAAATTAACAGTGCACACTAAGTAATGTACAAGTAAACGTATGATAATGTAGCAGTAGTGTACTATTTGTAATTTAGCGGTAAACACATGATATGGAAGTAGAGTACTATAAGTAATGTAGCAGTTAAGCCAACCATGTGCAAACTTCGGCCCGAATGCGGCTCGCCGTCCTATTTAATACGTCCCGCCGACCTATTTAATACCGTACGTCCTGTCGACCTATTTAATGCGGCCCTCCGACCTATTTAATGCGGCCCGCCGACCTATTTAATGCGTCCCGCCACTCATTTCAAAGTGAACACAGCACAAACCTTTTATGTAATGAGTTTTACATATTAATTTATATCAGTTCATGTCAACACACTACCTATCTACTCTTGGTGCGGCCCACCACTCAAATTTACAAACCTATTGTGGCCCGCGACTTAACAATTTTGCCAACCCCTGTATTGAGCCATTGATATTTGAAGTGCACAACACGTAATTTAGCAGTAAACACTTACTAATGTAGACGTAGTGTGTTATCGGTAACGTATGGTTAAAAAACATGTATCTATTATGAATACATTGTGTACTCAGTGGTAGATGTAGACACATGATAATGTAGCAGCAGTATTTAGGTTTTAGTAATAATGTGCCAGTCATAGAATCATGAAAAAGCCTTCCATCACTCCGCTTTATAATGATGATGATTGCATACAAAGATTTAACTTAATGAACTTGACCTGATATAATTTAAATATCACGTTCTCCTTTAATTGAATATATTGAAAACAAAATAAAGGTTGGCACACTTAACAAACCTCTACTTATTTCTTTATTCTCTAAATATTTATTTTCGGTTATTTTTTTAACCAAAAGTTACAATTTTAAGAGAGAAAAAAAAAAGGAACATGCCTGAGATCGTTACTGGTGAGAAGAAGATAAGGCAGAGATGTTTCCACTAGACCTAGAGCTTCACGTGTTGTTAGTGATACGCTCGTCCCACCAACCCCACCCCTAACCATCAGCTTCCTCCATTTTTAAAATGTAATCTCCCTTGGGTCAGAGTGTAACTCATCCACATCGCCAGATGCAGGAATGTAAAAACTCAAATACTGCTCACATTGTGTTCATGTCGTGTGTGTGTACACGTCTGTGTCTGTGTGAGCAATGTTCAGCTACATAATGATGTTTTTACAAGATAAAAACATTTGCTGTTTTTTTTTTAATCAGGCAACATCGGACATTCCCGAATCACCAATGACAGTGTTGGTCAGTGTATCTTTTTTAAATGTATTTTATAGTCCGTAATGACCGGAATGCCGCTCGTTCATAGTTGTGTTGCTATTTTAGTACTGAGAGAAACTTAAACCTTGTCTGACTCACTACTTTGGGAGCAAGACTTCAGGTGTGACTGGAACTTTTGGTTATTGGTTTTCTTTTAAAATGATGTACTTAGATAGTAGGACAAATTGTACACTCATCTTTATATAACCGTTAATTATGGTCCAACTTGATCAGCTCTATAAGTAACATTGTGCCATTGTGTGGCTGTGTTAAAAAAATGTTCCGATGAATGAAACCCCCATGGTAAAAAAAAAATAATTTCCCGCCATGTTTTATAGTAAGTTTGTATATGTCATGGACATGGAGGATCAGAAACGAATCAGTCTTAAGGGCTAATTTTGAGAGATAATGATACAATTTATCAAAAGTGAAATATCTTTTCACATTTCACTTCATATGTCTGTTTCCACAGGTCGCAAAATGTTCTTCAGATTTCTAACTGTTTTCTTGTATAAAGTAAATCAAGAAAAACCACCAAGATTCATCGTCCTAATAGTTTGACAAAAGAAGGCCGATTGATTTCAGAGCTTAAGCCCCTTAGCCTTTGAAACCTAATCCTACATCCGGCACTACACACAAGTGATAATCGGAAACAAGATGATGTGTCTGAATAAATAGTTAAAATACAACAATGAATGAGAGATCCTCATGCATTTATTTATCTATCATAGATTATGTTTTTTTTTTCTATTTTCCCCCCTCTTCCCACTATTTACTCTAAATTCTCCTCTTGATGTGTAACTCTCTTTGTTTTTATGAAGTATTCTGATGGACACAACTGCCTGTTTAGTATCTGTAGAAGTGGCTCAGGTGTATACAGGTAAGTGGTGACGTCTGAGGAAGTGTGTGTGACAGGTGAAGAGAAAAAACACAGCATCACTAGAAATCTATTTATGAACTTTGATAACCAAAGCATTCGATTAATATCTTTTCGGAAGAAAAACTCGTAAACCAAGTGAGATAAGAACATAAACACTGACCTGAAAAAATGCTAAAGAGTTGTCAGTAGAGAGCAATACAAAAAAATGACATATAATTGTAGTTCTATCACCATTACCACATACAAATACATTATGAAACATCAACCCGCTGGTGTAAATACTATATTTACATTTTGAAAACTGTTTACTAGATTAACGGAAAACATTTACTACAAGATGGCGGTATGGGGATGAAACAAAAAGTAAGAAAATCTAGAAATACAGACTTTTACCGTAAAGTGCAGGTCAGATAGACAGTTGGACATTTTGCAAGCACTAAGGTAAAGGTCAGTAAATATTTCAGAAATATGTATGCGCATTTAAAGATATTATGGGATATCTATGTTCCTTATGGGATATCTCTGTTACTGTTTTGATTAAAAAGCTAAATACCAATCTGAAGTTTCAAAAAAAAAAACTAAAAAAATTAAACCTCGGCTAACAAATTAAATTGTCTAGTTAACTCGATAAATGAAAAGCGATGGTGCTGTCACCATTAAACGCTTTGCTCACACTTAATCATAGCCGACAATTCATTTCACAAGCAGCTAAATTCTACCTCCATTTTTTATAAACTGTTCATCTCTTACTTTAGCACTTTAATAAATCGAAAATAGAGAGTATAGTTGATAGTAACACAAATAAAGTGTAAGTGAACTTACCGCTGGTGGCATGCTGTGGCAGAGTTCTATTCAAATATACAGTGAAGATGCTGGAAGCAGCAAGAAGACTAGAACCAAGAGAGACTGATTTTTTTTTTCAATGCGGTAGTAATCGGTGAATACGGGGATTGGGGGGTAGAGGGGTGGTGCACCCCTGATAGATAACCATTCAGTCCGGAATCCTGATTCAGAGAGAGGCAAAGTGGTAAAAGAGCAAAGGGGGTGGGGGGGGAATGGGGTAAGGGGGGAATGGGGAGAGGATGGGAGGGAAAGGAAAGGTTGGAGGTAAATGACGTCAGACCAATTGAAATAGATAGTCAGGTATGTATTTTGGGGAGAACGAAGAAAAATAAAAGGTGTGTCTTAAAAATAGATGTGAAGAGATGAATACGAGTGGGGGCGGTTGGTGGTAGGTGTTACAAATTGTAGCTGAGGGCGGGGTGAGGTGGGCAGGAGAAGTTGGCGTGAAAAGAATAAACAAAAACAAAGAAAAAAGCTCAGTTTGGCAACATGTCTAATACAACTCTGAAATAGCTGCCAAATAGTGTTTGGGAGTCTTAAAAAAAAACCATGAAAATAAAAGAAGTTAGTATGGTGGAGAGAAAATTAGCTAAGACAATAGAAAAATGAGCAAGAAGAAAACTAAGACAAAATTTGAGAAGTTGAAAATTTTACTGTAGAAGATTAGCGGACACAGTTGAAATTTTGACAGAATAGAATTGTAAAACACGACACAGAATTGAGCAAGTTCTAATACCAAACAGTACAGAACTTTAATATTTACGCATCGAAAACCATGGACTAGGAGTTGACACACCCGACAGTGATAATAGAGTACAATTGAACGATTACAAAATTATGCAGAGTCGAACTAAGATGTTTTCAAGGGATGTACACATTCATCCAATTAAGACTTATGGGATTAATTTTATTGATAACAAGTTATCTATTGTTATGCACAGTGGAACTAATGGTTCTTAACAGAGATACCAATCCGCACACTTAAGACTTAGACGATTAATTAAATGAAAATAAAATAGTAATTTTCATGCTAAGTGAATCTAAGTTTTACAAAAAGGAAATATTAATATCATTCAAGTCTGATTCAAGTGGTGAAATAATGTGCATTGTTAAATACATGGACCTAGATTCAGTTTCTCATTTGCTAAAATTAATAACTGAAAAGGAAACTTTATATATCTAAATATAAATGAAGAAAAAATTACACAACAATACACTGGGGAAATTTAGTACACAATAAATACATAAAAGCACTACTGCAACATAAATAAAATTCTGGGGTTTACACTTTACGTTCATTGATCTAAACAAAATAATATTTAATGGAGGTTAAGGGAAGGTAGGAAATCGTGAGAACATACTTCATAATTTACTAAAGGTATCAGGAACAAAGTAGACTAGATATCCATAGTTCAAAAGGGCAGGTGAAGAAAAGTTCAGCTGCTACTAATGGCAAGAGCATACCAGAGATAGTCATTGGGTCAACATGGTTCCACGGTAACCTTTATATTACAACTAAACTGTGTGACCTACAAAACATAAATTGAATTTGTATATTACTTGGAAATAACTTGATAGTATTAATTTTATATTCTATAGAGTCCATTGCCGATGATATTTATTCCCAAGTTATCGCAGCTTTCAACCGGAGTTTAAAAAAATAATCATAATTTTGTTTTCATTTTAACGCTTCAAAAAGAGACATATAAAAAATTAAAATAAATCTTCAAACCAAACTACTTTGATCGATTTGTTTCAGCCTTTTTTATTTTTATTTTATCCTTTTGAATAATAAACTTTAAAAATAACATGAATGACAAGATGTCAAAGGGAAGTAAATCTTCACTTGCCACAATATTTGGTTGAAAGTTGTTATTTTTGTTTATTTCTTTAAAAATTTGAAATAAATGTACGTTTGGCTGAACTCAAGAGATAATTCAGCCTCAGCAATAGACACTTC
The DNA here is from genome assembly GCA_021962125.1 of Bulinus truncatus. Classification (NCBI taxonomy): domain Eukaryota; kingdom Metazoa; phylum Mollusca; class Gastropoda; family Planorbidae; genus Bulinus; species Bulinus truncatus. The sequence goes on from JAGDYQ010000103.1 coordinate 2,505,152, forward strand.
AGATTTGTTATTGTTTTAAAATTATTGGGAATTGAATTCATTTTTATGGAATTTATTGGAACACCAATTTATTTATTTTGAAAAATGCTAAAAGTTAAATAAATAGTTTTTTAATCAAAGGTGGAACCAATGGCGGGCGCACTGGGCACGAGCCCCGTACCCCAACTTGAGAGGGATCCCGAAATTATTCAATTAATAATATATGTATGTCTCCCTTTATAGGGACCCGCTATTTCCTTTTGCTCCATAAGAACGTCTCTGTGTTTAAATGTTCTTGTAAACACATTTCAATTTATTGGGACTAGCATATAGAATTATATATGAGCTTCCTATATGAACAACTTCTTATATGAACTTCTTACATGAACTTCTTATATAATTTTTAGAAAGTATATTGTGCTGCATTTTTTAGTCCTTTTGACAAGGTGAGATGAAAAGAAAGTTTTATCTGAACAAAGCATAGACATTATATTTATAATAATTTGAGATACACACTGCCTAAATTGTGAGCTTACTTCGCATTAAACTTTCTTAAATGGGCGACACACAGTTATTATGTTCAAGTATGCTGCAGTTTATATGTCTGAATGAGTTATTATGTTCAAGTATGCTGCGGTTTATATGTCTAAATGAGTTATTATGTTCAAGTATGCTATGGTTTATATGTGTGAATGAGTTATTTTGTCTTCTGCTGTGGTACACCTGTTAAATATAAATTTGCACATTCCTAAAACGATTCTTATAAATAATATACAATTTCTATTTGATTATGTGATGCAAAGCAGAATATCATAGTTTTAAAAAAAAATTACTTTATTTTATTCTACACGTTATTGCATGTTTTCAGCAAGATGTATTTTAACTAAACCATCTACGGCTACAGCCTAACCAGCGTTAGTGCTTCATATGGGAGTAGACTCTGGAAATGTTGCCCATTGTCCCAAACCAATGCTCAAAAAGTGGATCTATCGCTTCTTGCTTGATGACAATGATGCCCCACTCCGCACTTTCATTATCTACACCACTGCCTACAGCAGTGGTTCTCGAAAGTATGCGTTCCGTGGATCACTAAGAAACCAAATACGGTTTTCACGACCCAACTGTTAAAAAAGAATAAACAGATAGAACAATGCATGGTTTATTGTCTTCAGAAGAATAATTTAAAGACTAATTGGGGATTTAGAAAATTGTGGATTTGTAAAGGACTAGGCCGAGACACAGAACTAGTAACACTTTTAAACAATGGGACGATAAAAATTAAAAAAAAAATAAAACTAGTTGCATTAGATGACAAAACAGTGTAACTTCATTGTAACATGATAGATTGAACATACGGTCTCAATGAACATGTAAAGTCAACCAAGAAAAGTGTCATATTGTGTTGTTTATTCTGATAATGTGGTTTCCAAATCGGATGCAACTTTGAAGCTTAGTTTGTACGCTGCCCAAGGGGCCCCATAATACGCTTTCACCAATGACGAAATGTACCTCGTCTTGTGGGAACCGACGCTGATCGTCGCCGGAAGCGGGACCAGAGAAATGGTATCAATCAGCTCAGCACTAACGGTTAGATGGTAGCTATTGTCATCGCACCGGTTGTCCACTTCCAGGACCGTGCTGTCGGGGAATCTGGTAGTTATCAGAAACAGACAAGAGGAGTGGATTGGCTTGACCGTAGCTTCAACACCAAAGTGACCGTAATTCATTACCGAATAATTTTTACTTTTACTTAATAGATTTTCGTGTTCCACGTCAGAAATGGGCCTGCAAAAGTTGTTGAGGATTTTCCGTGCTTCAAAACTCTTCAACGGAAATTCCCGTTTTTTCCCAGGAAGTGAAATAGATAAAGTAAACTGCATGAACTTGTCAGTGGTGTACTGTAGATGAGTATTAATCCTAAACATTCTTCCTGCATTTTTAATGCGTGTAACAGAGGCTATGGTGATTGTCATCGCAATGTCAGTTGAATTTTCCGACAGAACGTGGTGGACGTTGTCGAAGTAAATGCCGGTCAGTCTGTCACAATGTAAGTATCGACTACCCGAAGACAAGTCAAGTAAGTAGTTATGTAAATGTCCCACAGAGAACGATGCAAACGCGGCCTGAATACTGTCGTTAGGGAATCGAATATTGATCTTTTCACAAATACACTCCACCGGACCTCGTATAATAATAGATTGACGAGCATTGACATCAGCCGATTCCTCCATTTCCAATGTGGTATCGTTCTCTCTTTCCGTCTCGATACTTTTGTTCGATTCCACCCAGTCCTCTAACAAATGAAAGATATCTAAAGCGCCAATCAATTGGTGAAGGCTAGATTCGTTATGATTTCCACGCCAAGAGTGTATGCCCGTTAATGTGGTGGTGATGTTCAGCCTGCGTGAGGTTAAAATAAAAATGAAAGGGTTAAACGTCTGCCGTCTTAAAAACGTGCTGGCGTCAAGACGAGCAAATTTCGGGTCTCCGACATCCGACATGAGAATAAACGAGTGCGACTGATGTCTCGTCAGTGATGACAAGAAGATGGCAAGTTCCTTGTCCATGTTGTAACTAGGGCGAATATCAGGGACGTTTACAATTGAAACGGAAAATATATTTGGACCACTCGATCTATTGTTGTTGAAATATTGAGACAGAACGTTCTGCATCAATGTGTTACCCTCGTTATCGAATAGGGCGTTGTCTTTTCCACAGGAAGTGACGTTGATTGCCAAGTCCACATCGAAATGTGAAACGTGCGCTGCACAATTTTCAACGTTCTGTGGTGAGTTAGCCTGGTTGACAATACTGCTGTAAACTGCAGGGTGGTGACAGCCAAGAGATCTGAACAGGAAACAGCGGCCGTTTTTTATTGCTAGGCTGATCAGGCTAGTCAGATTTTCGTAGCTAGCATCTTTATCGAACTCACCTAGTAATAGCCTCAAATTGTGTTCAAGAAGCAAACTTGAACTTTGATAACGTTTAGTCGAGAAGACGTTCCAGTCTGAACTCTGTTTCAAGAGATTGATCGCTGCATGTGATCTTGGTAACTTGATATAGCTCTCCCATCTGGATAAAAACCGAAAGTAGATTATATGAACACTGAATGGCTTTAGATTGCTGGCATTCGAGTCGTCCTTGGTGGTTACTTTTTCAGCTGCTAATTCTTCTGATCGCATGAAATCTTTTGATATGTTGCTAATTTCAAGTTTGAACTGTTTTCCAAAAAGATGCGAATTTTCATCTGCACACTCAAGAGTTAAAATGTTTTTAACTTCGGTGTACGAGTTTTGTACAACCTGTTCATTAATTATTGTTTCTATAACTTCTATGTTTGCATACCGAGAAACACGAGCGTGAGTATCAGTGAGTAAAGTGATGGAGAAATTGCTGCACACTTTGTTGAAACAACCAACTGCTGGCATTATGACATTGTTCTTTGAAATGAGCACACAATGTAACGTGTCACAACCTTCCAGGTGACATAAGTGTCCCAGGTCGGCTGATGACGCTTGGTGTGTGACGCATATGTAATTCTCAGCCAATTCCCCGTCAACTTGATCAGTTACATTTGCCGTAAGTAAAGAATGCACGTCAGCTTTGGACTGGTCATAGAATCCTCCAAGTCCGCTGGCCGTATTTGTGCACAAAATGAGCCAAGCCAGCGATGCTAGGAATGTCACGCATGTTGTAGTCATGTTTACAGAATCTCACGCCTCGTGACCACGTTATCTGCAAAACAAACAAAAGAACTAATTTAATAATAGAGTTAGATATAACAACTAAATAATAAATCAAATATAATAGCATTTCAATACATATTGAATAAAGAGCACTGAAATTTGAGGAAACCTTAGAATAATAGTGATGCTACACACAACAAAAACGATAAAGTCGGTGAAGATGTTTATCCCCAAACATGTTCATTTTAATGTATCATATTTTGTAGTGAATGTTTAAAAAAATTATTTTAAACACTAACTGACGGGGAAATAAATTGACAACAAGACATGACATTTCATGATATTCAATTCTGAAACCATGACATTTGACATGCATGTCCAGCCTATAACAAGGTCATTTGCACGTCACCTGCAACTTTTAACAATTTACTTGTAATGCAGATTGAAATTATTTATCCTTATGCAATATGCATGGATAATAAATCTATTATTAGTAAAAGTAAAAAGTATTAAAATCAAGACAAAAATAAGAGACTATTTACCTGATATCATATTACAGTGTGTACGTCTAATAGGTCAGCCATGTTACAACAAAACTAAGATCATCATTCAATATGGCACAATTTTATTTTCCAATCTTTGGACTCTAGATTTCACTGTCCGAAATGTTGGTCTGCCCTCGTCTTCGATACCAGACATTACAATCTTCTCAGTACCCCCTCTCCCCCACATCCTTAGTTGCAGGGAGAGATCTCATGATTAAAGCTTTTTGAGGAAAGATAGGATCTAGAGAAGGGGCGGGGTGGGTGGGTGGTGGACACATCAAGCACTGCGAGTGGAGACTGACATTGATTTCCTTCCTGGAGTCGAAATATTGGTGTTTGATCAACTGGCGAAAGATCAAAGTTCTTACTCGTTCTTCCCCAGATGAAAATTTCATGTAACTAACACACACATGTAAGACACAGATTATAAAACACACACATGTAAGGCACAGATTATAAAACACACACATGTAAGGCACAGACATATTTGAAAATTCTATAAAAAAAAAATTTCATTTAGTTTTATTTTAAAAGAAAACAATATTGCATAGTCCTGTATTTTATAGTTCTTGTAACTAAAGCAATTTTCTTTTCTTTTTATTTTTTTTATACAATTATTCAAAATTTCATATCAATATATTTTTTTTAAATATCTAATATTGATAATGTTTTTTTTAATTCCATATGTCAACTATAAGCTGTGATTTGAGTTAAAGTTAAGAGAGATTTGATTTAAATCAAGCAAACAACAACGAGAAAAAAAAAGAACAAATTTGAAGAAAAAAATCATTCTAGTATAAACCAAAGTAATTTACAATGTGTCAACATTTAGAATTTTAATATAATTGTCTAAAAATAACAATACAAAATAAGTGTTGAACAACTCTTTCTAATGGGCAAACATGTTTAAACAATAAACCTCTGTTCATTTGAAGTTAATCTTTATTATGGCAACATTAAAATGTTCGATTGGTAATAAACATTGCTTTAAATAGGCGATTACTTGAAGGCCATTGTCAATTATAAATGTTTTTATGTGTATGTGAGTTTATAAGTTATTGTAGTACATCAATATCAATTTATTTCTATGTAAAAAAAAAAGAAAAGTTCCCTTAACCCTAACGGGCCATCAGGGCAGATGAAGTGTAGAATTCATCTGTTTCTATAACCTCGGCATATGAAGAGATTGTGTGGTTGGCACAACGCCCAGCCGCCTTTACTTCCCCAACTTAAGTCAGGTACCCATTTAAAGCTGGGTGGACTTGTGGGACGACTTAGCACCCAATTTCACCTGGAAAAATTTCACCGAGGATCGAACCCAGGACTCTCAGGTTTGTATCTACACCACTTGGCCATCCGTCCCACTTATTTCTATGTGCCAGTAGTTTTATATGTATTCGTTTATGTTTGGTTCGGGGGGAGGGGGGGGCTTACTGGCAAACACAAAAAACCACTCTGACACGCAGTGGTGAGAAAGGCAGGACATCTACTATATTGTCATATAGGTTAAGGATATGTAATGATTAAATTGTTTGTTCCAGCTGAAAAAACCCATGACGAATGCTAATCGGGTTGGCGTGGCCCCACGGTTTGGGTTTGGTTCATGAAAAACAAATTTGTTTAAAATAATATTTGGGTCCTTTAACAATCAGTGCTAGTATCTTAATAGATTGAAAGCATCCATTTGATACATCGTTTATGTAGTCTCTATTTTATTACTAAACTAATGCGATAAGTGTCGATACATGTTGATATCAATATTATATTTAACAATTATTCGTTAATATGTTGATATCAATAGAACATTTAACAATAATTCGTCAATATGTTTAAATCAACAGTATATTTAACAATCATTCGTTAACATGTTGATATTAACAGTATATTTAACAATCATTCATTAACATGTTGATATCAACAGTATATTTAACAATCATTCGTTAAAATGTTTATATCAACAGTATATTTAACAATCATTCGTTAAAATGTTTATATCAACAGTATATTTGACAATCATTCGTTAAAATGTTTATATCAACAGTATATTTGACAATCATTCGTTAATATGTTTATATCAACAGTATATTTGACAATCATTCGTTAATATGTTTATATCAACAGTATATTTGACAATCATTCGTTAACATGTTTATATCAACAGTATATTTGACAATCATTCGTTAACATGTTTATATCAACAGTATATTTGACAATCATTCGTTAACATGTTTATATCAACAGTATATTTGACAATCATTCGTTAATATGTTTATATCAACAGTATACTTAACAATCATTCGTTAATATGTTTATATCAACAGTATACTTAACAATCATTCATTAACATGTTGAATCAACAGTATACTTAACAATCATTCATTAACATGTTGAATCAACAGTATTCTTAACAATCATTCATTAACATGTTGAATCAACAGTATACTTAACAATCATTCATTAACATGTTGAATCAACAGTATTCTTAACAATCATTCATTAACATGTTGAATCAACAGTATTCTTAACAATCATTCATTAACATGTTGAATCAACAGTATACTTAACAATCATTCATTAACATGTTGAATCAACAGTATACTTAACAATCATTCATTAACATGTTGAATCAACAGTATACTTAACAATCATTCATTAACATGTTGAATCAACAGTATACTTAACAATCATTTATTAACATGTTGAATCAACAGTATACTTAACAATCATTCATTAACATGTTGAATCAACAGTATACTTAACAATCATTCATTAACATGTTGAATCAACAGTATACTTAACAATCATTTATTAACATGTTGAATCAACAGTATACTTAACAATCATTCATTAACATGTTGAATCAACAGTATACTTAACAATCATTCATTAACATGTTGAATCAACAGTATACTTAACAATCATTCATTAACATGTTGAATCAACAGTATACTTAACAATCATTCATTAACATGTTGAATCAACAGTATACTTAACAATCATTTATTAACAAGTTGAATCAACAGTATACTTAACAATCATTCATTAACATGTTGAATCAACAGTATACTTAACAATCATTTATTAACATGTTGAATCAACAGTATACTTAACAATCATTCATTAACATGTTGAATCAACAGTATACTTAACAATCATTTATTAACATGTTGAATCAACAGTATACTTAACAATCATTTATTAACATGTTGAATCAACAGTATACTTAACAATCATTTATTAACATGTTGAATCAACAGTATACTTAACAATCATTTATTAACATGTTGAATCAACAGTATACTTAACAATCATTTATTAACATGTTGAATCAACAGTATACTTAACAATCATTCATTAACATGTTGAATCAACAGTATACTTAACAATCATTCATTAACATTTTGAATCAACAGTATACTTAACAATCATTTATTAACATGTTGAATCAACAGTATACTTAACAATCATTCATTAACATGTTGAATCAACAGTATACTTAACAATCATTTATTAACATGTTGAATCAACAGTATACTTAACAATCATTCATTAACATGTTGAATCAACAGTATACTTAACAATCATTTATTAACATGTTGAATCAACAGTATACTTAACAATCATTCATTAACATGTTGAATCAACAGTATACTTAACAATCATTCATTAACATGTTGAATCAACAGTATACTTAACAATCATTTATTAACATGTTGAATCAACAGTATACTTAACAATCATTCATTAACATGTTGAATCAACAGTATACTTAACAATCATTTATTAACATGTTGAATCAACAGTATACTTAACAATCATTTATTAACATGTTGAATCAACAGTATACTTAACAATCATTTATTAACATGTTGAATCAACAGTATACTTAACAATCATTTATTAACATGTTGAATCAACAGTATACTTAACAATCATTCATTAACATGTTGAATCAACAGTATACTTAACAATCATTCATTAACATGTTGAATCAACAGTATACTTAACAATCATTCATTAACATGTATGTTGAATCAACAGTATACTTAACAATCATTCATTAACATGTTGAATCAACAGTATACTTAACAATCATTTATTAACATGTTGAATCAACAGTATACTTAACAATCATTCATTAACATGTTGAATCAACAGTATACTTAACAATCATTTATTAACATGTTGAATCAACAGTATACTTAACAATCATTTATTAACATGTTGAATCAACAGTATACTTAACAATCATTCATTAACATGTTGAATCAACAGTATTCTTAACAATCATTCATTAACATGTTGAATCAACAGTATACTTAACAATCATTCATTAACATGTTGAATCAACAGTATACTTAACAATCATTCATTAACATGTTGAATCAACAGTATACTTAACAATCATTCATTAACATGTTGAATCAACAGTATACTTAACAATCATTCATTAACATGTTGAATCAACAGTATACTTAACAATCATTCATTAACATGTTGAATCAACAGTATACTTAACAATCATTTATTAACATGTTGAATCAACAGTATACTTAACAATCATTTATTAACATGTTGAATCAACAGTATACTTAACAATCATTCATTAACATGTTGAATCAACAGTATACTTAACAATCATTTATTAACATGTTGAATCAACAGTATACTTAACAATCATTCATTAACATGTTGAATCAACAGTATACTTAACAATCATTCATTAACATGTTGAATCAACAGTATACTTAACAATCATTCATTAACATGTTGAATCAACAGTATACTTAACAATCATTCATTAACATGTTGAATCAACAGTATACTTAACAATCATTTATTAACATGTTGAATCAACAGTATACTTAACAATCATTCATTAACATGTTGAATCAACAGTATACTTAACAATCATTTATTAACATGTTGAATCAACAGTATACGTAACAATCATTCATTAACATGTTGAATCAACAGTATACTTAACAATCATTCATTAACATGTTGAATCAACAGTATTCTTAACAATCATTCATTAACATGTTGAATCAACAGTATACTTAACAATCATTTATTAACATGTTGAATCAACAGTATACTTAACAATCATTCATTAACATGTTGAATCAACAGTATACTTAACAATCATTCATTAACATGTTGAATCAACAGTATACTTAACAATCATTTATTAACATGTTGAATCAACAGTATACTTAACAATCATTCATTAACATGTTGAATCAACAGTATACTTAACAATCATTCATTAACATGTTGAATCAACAGTATACTTAACAATCATTCATTAACATGTTGAATCAACAGTATACTTAACAATCATTTATTAACATGTTGAATCAACAGTATACTTAACAATCATTTATTAACATGTTGAATCAACAGTATACTTAACAATCATTTATTAACATGTTGAATCAACAGTATTCTTAACAATCATTTATTAACATGTTGAATCAACAGTATACTTAACAATCATTTATTAACATGTTGAATCAACAGTATATACTTAACAATCATTTATTAACATGTTGAATCAACAGTATACTTAACAATCATTCATTAACATGTTGAATCAACAGTATACTTAACAATCATTCATTAACATGTTGAATCAACAGTATACTTAACAATCATTTATTAACATGTTGAATCAACAGTATTCTTAACAATCATTTATTAACATGTTGAATCAACAGTATACTTAACAATCATTTATTAACATGTTGAATCAACAGTATACTTAACAATCATTTATTAACATGTTGAATCAACAGTATACTTAACAATCATTTATTAACATGTTGAATCAACAGTATACTTAACAATCATTTATTAACATGTTGAATCAACAGTATACTTAACAATCATTTATTAACATGTTGAATCAACAGTATACTTAACAATCATTTATTAACATGTTGAATCAACAGTATACTTAACAATCATTTATTAACATGTTGAATCAACAGTATACTTAACAATCATTCATTAACATGTTGAATCAACAGTATACTTAACAATCATTTATTAACATGTTGAATCAACAGTATACTTAACAATCATTTATTAACATGTTGAATCAACAGTATACTTAACAATCGTTTATTAACATGTTGAATCAACAGTATACTTAACAATCATTTATTAACATGTTGAATCAACAGTATACTTAACAATCATTTATTAACATGTTGAATCAACAGTATACTTAACAATCATTTATTAACATGTTGAATCAACAGTATACTTAACAATCATTTATTAACATGTTGAATCAACAGTATACTTAACAATCATTTATTAACATGTTGAATCAACAGTATTCTTAACAATCATTTATTAACATGTTGAATCAACAGTATACTTAACAATCATTTATTAACATGTTGAATCAACAGTATTCTTAACAATCATTTATTAACATGTTGAATCAACAGTATACTTAACAATCATTTATTAACATGTTGAATCAACAGTATACTTAACAATCATTTATTAACATGTTGAATCAACAGTATACTTAACAATCATTCATTAACATGTTGAATCAACAGTATACTTAACAATCATTCATTAACATGTTGAATCAACAGTATACTTAACAATCATTTATTAACATGTTGAATCAACAGTATTCTTAACAATCATTTATTAACATGTTGAATCAACAGTATACTTAACAATCATTTATTAACATGTTGAATCAACAGTATTCTTAACAATCATTTATTAACATGTTGAATCAACAGTATACTTAACAATCATTTATTAACATGTTGAATCAACAGTATACTTAACAATCATTTATTAACATGTTGAATCAACAGTATACTTAACAATCATTTATTAACATGTTGAATCAACAGTATACTTAACAATCATTTATTAACATGTTGAATCAACAGTATACTTAACAATCATTCATTAACATGTTGAATCAACAGTATACTTAACAATCATTCATTAACATGTTGAATCAACAGTATACTTAACAATCATTTATTAACATGTTGAATCAACAGTATACTTAACAATCATTTATTAACATGTTGAATCAACAGTATACTTAACAATCGTTTATTAACATGTTGAATCAACAGTATACTTAACAATCATTTATTAACATGTTGAATCAACAGTATACTTAACAATCATTTATTAACATGTTGAATCAACAGTATACTTAACAATCATTTATTAACATGTTGAATCAACAGTATACTTAACAATCATTTATTAACATGTTGAATCAACAGTATACTTAACAATCATTTAACAAGTTCATTCTAAAAACGTTTGATGTTAAAACCCCCCACCGCCTCAAAGGCCACTGTCTTTTACTGGTTACATATTCTTTTTGGGAACATTTCATAAACAGAATAATTTCAATTTTAAAATGTCTCTTCGTGAATCTAATATAGAAGTAAACTTATAATTTACTGTTACTTTTGTTATATATTCAAAGTTATTGACTTAAATTTTCTTTGTCAAGTTATTGTATAAAAGTATTACAAAAATAACTTAGTCAGTTTCCTTACACATAGAAATAAGGCGTCAGTCGATTGTGAGCTGGCCTTTGAAATTCTGTTCTCAAACGACAACACTCTTTCTCCTCTATCCATTGCCACCCTTGCCTAAAATTTTTCTGTTGTTCATCATCTTGACGAAGTTCTGCATCCTGGTGAACTGTTGGTACTCTCCGCTGATGACGTCATCGTACCGGCGCAGCTGGACTATTTGATCGTCAAACACCAGCTCACATCCGGCCAGCCGGTTCCTGCCCAGCACAGAGTTTGTGGTGATGATCCACCTGTATGGAGGGGAATGGGGGGGGGGGGTAGTCATTTACAGCATGCGAATGTAATGGTCATTTATAGTAGATACGATTCAACTACAGACTTAGATAAGAAATGTACAATATGTTGATTAGGTCATACAGAGTGAATGGAACATACCTGTTGTACATTTCTTTTGAGTTGTTATAAATTGCTCTGTGATCGAACTTGATACTTACAAGCTTTACCTATATGAATTGACAGAACGAAGCATTGATAATTGTATAGAGATGTATAGATTGACAGATAAATTAGACATGGAAAGAAAAGTAGACATACAGACACACACACACAGATAGATAGATAGATAGATAGATAGATAGATAGATAGATAGATAGATAGATAGACAGACAGACAGACAGACAGACAGACTGACAGACAGACAGACAGACAGACAGATAGATAGATAGATAGATAGATAGATAGATAGATAGATAGATAGATAGATAGATAGACAGACAGACAGACAGACAGACAGACAGACAGACAGATAGATAGATAGATAGATAGATAGATAGATAGATAGATAGATAGATAGATAGATAGATAGATAGATAGATAGATAGATAGATAGATAGATAGATAGATAGATAGATAGATAGATAGATAGATTTAAACAATTAACTATCAGTAATTTCATTTGTACTGTCCACTGTTTTACAACATATACCTCTGGACATGTTCTCAGCAATCTCTCCATCTGCTGTTTGACCACTAGGTGGGTCTGGCCACTGCCGTAGATCTCAAAACAAACAGCGTTGGGTTGGGACTGAGGCTTCTCTAGGAAATGTCCCACATTTTTGTTCTTTTTGCTCACCTGGTCGATGAAAAGCCAAAATATAAAATCCATCAAAGGTATACCTTTAGAGACAAACCATATGATGCCATTCGTTTCAGAGTGAAGCCCAACACTATAATTGTATGTTGTGGGGTTTACCTTTCAATTATATTACTGGTTGTCTACTCTCCATTCAGATTCTAGGGTCGGGCCTTCTAGTCAAATGTACGAATCCTATATGGGCCGCGACTCAAAAGTTTCCCCATCCCTGCTCTATACAGAGTAATATGCCCCTTTTTTAATATTAAAAAGTTTGATTCGTGGTAAACAGTTGCTTACCGTGGTGTGGTAGGTGAAGTAGTCTAGTTCAAGAGTGGGCAAAGTTTTTAAAATCGTCAAATTCAATGAGTTTGTTTTTTTCCATACAGACAGAAAGGCAAGTCCACAATACTCTATAGGGGAATTTCATGTGAACTAATATAAATAATATTTTATATATCAATATTATAATAATAATAATAATAATAACCATTCGATCAAGAGCACTGGACAATCAAGCAGCCAGATGGGATGTAACAGGACTGCAGTTCGCCCACCCACGGCCAACGTTATCATTTTAGATATTGGGTCATTCTGATCAAGTCAATGCTAAATGAGAACATCATGGCACTGTCTGCTGGTATGTTTTGTATTTATGGCATTTTTCATATGTAAGCAGTGTTTTTAAAATTTTAAGTTTTCGTTACTTTTGTAAATGGTATACTGAGAGGCGACCTCTCCAAGTTCCGACCATCAATGGAAAAATTGTATGGTTGTAAAGAAAATGTTAGTGAATTAAGCATCCAACTAAAACGTAAATTAAAAAACAAAACGTTGCAGCTCATCGACCATTTCAAAAGGAAGATTTTTCAAAATACCACTTCAATGTCTGTCTTCAAAGTCTGACTTCAATGTCTGTCTTCAATGTCTGACTTCAATGTCTGTCTTCAATGTCTGACTTCTATGTCTGACTTCTATGTCTGTCTTCAATGTCTGACTTCTATGTCTGACTTCTATGTCTGTCTTCAATGTCTGACTTATATGTCTGTCTTCTATGTCTGACTTCTATGTCTGTCTTCTTTGTCTGTCTTCTTTGTCTGTCTTCTCTGTCTGTGTTCTATGTCTGTCTTCTATGTCTGTCTTCTATGTCTGTCTTCTATGTCTGTCTTCTATGTCTGACTTCTATGTCTGTCTTCATTGTCTGTCTTCTCTGTCTGTCTTCAATGTCTGTCTTCTATGTCTGTCTTCTATGTCTATCTTCTATGTCTGTCTTCTATGTTTGTCTTCTATGTCTGTCTTCTATATCTTCTTCTATGTCTGTCTTCTATGTCTGTCTTCTATGTCTGTCTCCCAAAAGATTCTCTAAGCCTACAATTTCTAGTCTTAATGACAAACAAAGATTTCATACAATGCAATAGCTGCAATTCACTCTATCCCGTTATCATTAACCAAATGTCAGATTAAATATTTATTTCTCTATTGCTTTTTTTTATGACCCTGTGAAAAAATATTATCTTTCATAATCATGACATGAGTCTTTGTTTTATTTATCGGGATAAAAAAAAGTAAAGTTCCCTTCTTAGCCCTAACGGGCCATCGGGACAGATGAAGATCTGTTTCTATAACCTCGGCATATGAAGGGATTGTGTGGTTAGCACAACGCCCAGCCGTCTTTACTCCCCCAACTTAAGTCAGATACCCATTTAAAGCTGGGTGGACTTGTGGGAGGACTTTGCACCAAATTTCACCTGGGCCTCACCGAGGATCGAACCCATGACTCTCAGGTCGTCAGTCGAGTATCTACACCACTCGGCCATCCGTCCCACTAAAGAAAAAAATGGTGAAGACAATATTTAGCGAGGTGATAATAATTGATGCGTCTCACAAAATATTCACCCTCATGATTGTTCCTAGAATCACTTTTTTTTTATAAATAATGTTTTTTTTTCATAATGTTCTTAACGGAATTTCGACAACCATTCTACTGAAAATTCTTAAAATAAATCGACTTTGTTCTAATAATACAGTATGTTTTATTCCTACATGTTAATTTCACAAACTTGGTTGCAAATTGAGAGAAAAAAAAAGCACACATGATTATTATAGACAAAAATATAAAACAGCTAACAATGAATATACTACATGTCTATATTCTATTAAGCCAAGTGCATCAATTTGAGGTACACATGTTAGATGTTCATTAACGTATATTACCTTAATCAGCAAAGGGTCTTCTTTTAAGTTGATTTCTATTCTCTGTGGAACAACAATTGCCTCATGTGCCTTCTTTTTCTCACTCCTGTTCAGTGTTAATAATAACATTTTCAAATCTCATCTTATAAATGTTTGTTATTCTAGTAACATTGTCTTTCTTAAACTCATAAGACCATCTACTAATAGTGCATGAACAAATACATTTTAATTAATTAACTTTTACTTCGTTGTTTTTTTGATAAAATAAAATCTTACTTTCTCTTTTCTTTTCTTTTAAGTTTAGCCGGCTTACGAAATCCTAGTTTGAGTAATTCTTCCTTTTTATCATCTGGTATTTTAAGAATGTCTTCTTTCCAAGTGGCAGCCTTCTGTACCATTAAGCCGTCTGGAAATTGAACATTTAAAAATGTGGACTACTTTGGTTATTTTTTTCCCGCTCTACAAAAGAAATTTTGAAAGTACAGAAATATAGGAATATCGTTTAATGTAAAAATAAAAATTTTGAGTTCTCAGAAGTTAAAAAAAAATAAGAATACATATAAGAGGAGTTGAGGACATATATTATGGAGATGTCCAGAGAAACAGACAATCGGTTGTTTGTTCGGATTGCAATGGACTTATTTTCTAGTTTGCTAAAATATTGCTGTTTTCACAATAAACGACAGTAAAAGCCAATAAGAATCAGAGTAAAAAAAAAATTCATGGCACTGGTCGTTTTATAATCGTAAAAATACTTTATAATGAAAGCATTTTTTATACATAAAATAATTTTCTTCTGAAATCTAAGCTTATTTATAATCTCTCTTAATATTTCTTCCATCCATGTTATCAAATATTCTGGTTTGTGGATATTATTGAATGTGTCATAGTGCTATTTACTACCTAGCCAGGTAGAAGATAAATACCCTGTTGGTCTGGATATTCTGGGCAAGTGCTAAAGCCCCTTTTTCAGCAACGCTGGCAGATGCTGCAGCCACAAACATAATCGCTGCTCTGTGGGCATAACAGGCACGCTTCATGCGCCGTCAGTAAAGCCGATGTGTAGTCACACGACACCCTGTCTTGTTAGCAGTGATTGCGCAAAATAATACTAAAACATATAAAAACATATCGCCAACTCAGAAACGCTAAGTCAGAGACAATTTGTTTACTGGAATGTTCTTACTTGTCGCCATCTCGGAAGCAGAAGTGGGTCTCTCTACAATGATCGCCTGCTTCTCGTTGGACCACCTGTGGATTTCAGTTGGAATGATCCTCAGTCGAGGAGTTTCTCGATCTCTGAATTCCGAGTCATCAGAGTAACTCCCCCTTGTGACCTGATTTGGATTTGTCTCTGCATCACTTGAGGACACTGAGAGGGGGAAAAAAACAATGTTAGTCATTTTTATGGAAATGCAAACTGTGTGACTTCCGTCTGTCCAGGGGCCCTCTTGCAAAAATCTTTAAAAAAAAAACGTAAGGGCCCTTTCACTTATTACGTAACTCTTTTTGTCGTGATTTCCACACCGCAGCGCGAAATGCTTTTTACCATTCTTTATCATTGTGTGTCACTTCGGTTAACCCCACCTCCACAAAAGGCGTTACGTAATTAGTGATTGATCCATCAGTACTCTTGAGATATTTACTTCTCTAATACATAATTGTCTAAACCGTGTGTCTCCCTTTCTCAGGTAGTTTTCATTTCGTGCGGTGTGCATTGTAAAAAGTGTATTGTAATCGTGTGTGATGCAGGGAGAACAAATAAATATACGAAATACTGCAATAGAAAAGAACATGTGGCCTTTATTGTCATGAACAGAATACGATATGAACAGAAGTAACTAAGAAATGAATGAAATACTGAAATAGATAATAAAATTTGGCTTTCATTGCCATGAACATCTTTAAATATAGACTTGCCATACGTCCCGGTTTGGCCGGGACAGTCCCGGATATACTAGGTTGTCCTGGTGTCCCGCCCGGTTGTTGAAATTGTCCTGGTTTAGATTCAGGGCACAGTTTCTTGGAAATAATTGAGCAAAATTATTAGATCAGAGAATGATTAATCTGCTCTTGTGTGATCAGTAACATTTTGGTAAGTAACACAGTAATACAACTTTACAGAAGTGAAAAATACGAGTGGTACAACAAGAAGAAAACTGTTTTGTTTTGTAAAAATATCATGTTTGTGTACCATTATGAAAAAAATAACAAAGATTATCTATTCTATATTTTAAGTGTTTTTTACATTACTGTTTTCATACCCCCCCCCGGAACCGACATCCTTAAACCTAAAGTAAAAAAGACAGAACTGTCCCGGTTGGTCCGTGAAAAAATATGGCAACCCTACTTAAATACAACGCATACACCGCACGAAATGAAAACTACGCTCGTTCGGAAAAATACACCAGGAATCAGCCTAATCGTCCGTACACTATGTCGTCACGTTCACTGTCTCCCTCAGGCTAGCTGAAATAATGATGCATTCGGAACACATGTTAAAGGTAATTGGCTATAGACACTGGATAAGGTCGGTATCTACCTACCACAACCTGTGTTTAGCCACGGGCAGTTATACG
The DNA here is from genome assembly GCA_021962125.1 of Bulinus truncatus. Classification (NCBI taxonomy): domain Eukaryota; kingdom Metazoa; phylum Mollusca; class Gastropoda; family Planorbidae; genus Bulinus; species Bulinus truncatus. The sequence continues at coordinate 2,522,811 of JAGDYQ010000103.1, forward strand.
TTATTTTCTCCCGTGTACGCAGATCAGCAGATGTCAAGGTCATTGTGGTAGATGGTCCTAAACAATTTGCTTGCTATATATTTATTTCTCTATAAAAAAAAACATGTTTAAAATATCTGAAATTGTTTCAGGCACCAAGGTTGAATTATTATTATAATCATCATCATATATAATAATACTCATTTCCAGTGTGCGTTAAATCGAAAGTAAAGAATTAATACAATAGTATTCCAGTTTAAAATACAAACCATGAAAAAAATCGTATCTGCCCGAAACCAAAAAATAACCTAGCCTACCAATCTAGCATAAGGGGATATAACTCTATGCAAAGGTTTTGCAGGGTACAGCTAGTTAAAAAATAATTTCCATCAAACTCACTGTGAATCTCTATAATAATAAGACAAACAAAAAACTTCAGTTTCAATGCTCATCGGCAGCTCCACCTGCTACACTAAGAATGTGGTGTACAAGTCAATTTTTAATTCAATATAAATCTTTATAAATCAATCGTTGTAAATTAATATAAACTGTTGTAAATCAATATAAATGACAATAGAGAGTACATGTTCTTTTCTATTGCAGTTTTTCGTATATATATTTTTTTTTATTATCTCTACTATCGGATTTCGTTCAGCCAGCTTCAACTTTTCTCCTAGTTGGAAAATAAAATGTTAAGTGAGACTTCCAGATTCAGACATGAGGATCCCGGATTCGATCTCCGATGATTACCCCAGTGATTTTTTTCCGGACATGGTGCAAGTTTAACTCTACATCTCCCATGGTGTTACGGTAGTCATTTCTCTATCGGCTATGGTGGGCATGAAAGAAGGGCACTAAATGGTGGACATGAAAGAAGGGCACTAGAAAAACAGTTTGTATTAAGAGCAATATCTGATTATTACAGAGACTTCATAGACAGACTCTTCCATTTTGACAATCCCACATTGGTAATTTGTAGGAAGGAAGAGTCGTATCAACACTTGTCAAGGGCATTGATATAAAATTATTTTACAGGTGGGAATTCTGGTGTGAAAGATTTATTTGACCCTTCATGGTGTTTTCGCCATTGGTTTTTGCCTACGGCAACCATGGCCTGTTATATCCGGACCGCGCCTTTTATATCCGGCCCGCGCCTTTTTTATCCGGCCCGCGGCTTTTATAACCGGCCAGTGGCTTTTATAACAGGCCCGCCAATTTTTCTCGAGTGAAGCACAGAACTAGACTTTTATATTCTGATGTTTCATTCACTGTATATCAGCTCATATCAGCACCAAAACCATCAGCTCTTGGTCCGACCCGTTGGTCAAATTTAGGAGTCCAATGTGGCCCGTGAGTCAAAAGTTTAAACAGCCCTGGCCTAAGGCAGCCTAAATCGTTAAAATAGCACTGCTTGTGTGATAGGTTTATGAGTGAGGGTTGAATGAAATAGCTGTTCTAATTTGCTATTAGACTTCGAACTCCATGAGATAAACACAAAAAGTTCATCCTGATTTTATAATTTAGAAGCATTTCGTGCTCAATAGTTTTTAATGGACTAAACTAAATAGTTGTAAATGTAGTTTACTGATTGGTGAGTCCCTCTGGTCTGAACTGACTTTGACTATTTGAAGAGCACTTAATTAATTGTTGACAAGAAACATAACCGATTCGAGAAAATGGTCGATACACATTAAAAAGTGGTTTCCCTTTAGCGCACCATATATTATTATTTTTAAATATGAAATTATATTCGCTTCAGAGGCGTAGTGAGGGTTGGGCAAGGGTGGGGTGTATCGTGCCCCGGGCGCTACTCACATAGGGGAGCCTATTGGTATATTTTACATATAATATTATATGTTTTTCGAATGGGGGGGGGGGGGGTTAAAAAGGTATTATGCCACAGGCGCGAGTTAAGCTCACTACGGCACTAATTCGCTTGCAAATCAAATCAACTACATCGTATCAAAGTATAACAAAGTACAAATATTTGTGTGGCCCAAATAGATCCAGATGAGATAATAAATAAATTTAATACAGATTTAAAAAAAAAAAGAAAAGAAAAAAACTGGTAATGAGAAAATGTACACTATTGGCTCTATACCTGAATAACGATGTACAAAACATGACATGAACGTAACATCTCTATATGGATTTCATTACATTATGACGATCTCCAGACAGTATTCAAAACCTTAAACTACCAAGTCTATTACATCTATCGTTTCATACAACTTTAAAGTCTATACTGCGGAGATATAGTATAGCCTAAGCTTGATGACGCAATTCGGTAGGCTCCGCCCACCGCAGTAGCTATGGCGTCATTACGCCATCTTGTGTTGTAGTTTATTGTAGATTTTTAGTGTATACGTCATTTGGTACAAATGACGGATATTAAACCGACAGTTGGGAGCACATGTTTTGTTTTATAGTTAGTCGAGCTCTGGGCATCATAGGATGCGGATGTCTGTATTAGTAGAGTCTAGCTTTGGACATCGATGTAGATGGATGCATGTTTACAGTTTGCTATTGTACTCCTCCTGAGTTCACTTTTATGTCAGTTTATGTTCAAGAATTAAATGATTGTTGATGTTACTTCACTGGAGTTAACTTCGTGATTTGAGTTGTCTGAATTATTACACCTTCTACAAGTATTATCATTATAAGGACCCGTAACATATACTATAGACGTTGGTTAAAAATTGTGATCCTAAAATTTGTAAAACAAACTATTTAATCATACCTTTCCAGGGCTAGCATTGTTTTCGTTGTTTGCTTCAATATTTAGAAAGCTATCAAAAATAAAATGGAATCGACATCGTACCTTCTGCGCCTTTTGGGGACCTTGTGCGAGTCCCTAATCCCGATGTTTTGTTGTGCTCTTCTGACACTTTGCCTAAACGATATTTGTCATTCTATATAATGCCTAGGAAAAGTATGCAAAACTTTTACGAAAAACTGCTATTTCATACTTTGCCTAAACCATCAGGCATTCTATACATTTCTTAGGTATTCTATAGAAAGCTGGAATTTCACAAACACACACACACATAAATATATATATATATATATATATATATATACATATATATATATATATATATATATATATATATATATGTATATATGGTTTGAATCTTTATTGCCTTTCATTCTGAAAAAGGGTTGAAGCAAATCATGATACTAACCTTTGACTTTTCTTGATGATTCTTCTTCTTCCATTTCAACCTGGTCCCCTCCCGAATCGTTCCTGGTGTCACCAAGATCAAATCTTTTTTTAATATCTTTGGGCGAGTCTATTAAGCTATACTGAGCTCCAAACCTGTCCCTTCTGATTAGTCGGCAGTTCCTGATGATGTATGTCTCATACGGCTCCAGCAGAAAGTCCTTCCTGTCCGGAGTGTCTCTAAACCAGCGACTGGAATGCTCACTCCCGGAAAAAAGTGTTCTGTTGATTAAGCTGCCCCTTCTTACAGAGAAAAATCCCCCGAAGGAAAACCTGGGCAAGAGCGGAAGATTGTCTAGACTTGGCCGCCTATTGAGCTGTGCACTGCTTTGGCGCTCGGCTTCAGCGCGCTGTGGTGCGGAATAGGCCTGAACAACTCTCTGGAACGAGGGCCCGCAGCTTGAAGGTCTGTGTCGCCGCCAAAGACCTTTCTTGTGTTTGATGTCGGCCGAGGATGCGCTGTCGCTGTCGGGCACGAATACATCATCGTCGCCACTGTCAGATTCGTCGTTGTCACTGTGGGACTTTGAAGAAGCGCCCTGTATATCGGGCAGAGAGAAGTCCGTCTGGGAGCCGTCCAAGCTTCTACGGCCGCCGCAATCAGTGAGCACGCTGAAAGGGCGCTCAAAAGTGACGCTCTTGCTCCTGCTTTCGGGTCTTCTGATAAAACAGCTGTCGCTTCTTTTTAAACACGGCTTCGCTGGTGTTCTGAAGCGTATACTGGCTTCTCTGCTTTGAGGAGTATCAGATTCTACGGATGGGATATTTTCGTCAACAGAAGTAACATGTTCATTGTCCTGTGTTTCACTTTTGATGACGTCGTCAGACTGAGGGATACTTGCTAAAGACAATGTGGGCGTGGCCTCGTCTGTCACTTCACTGGTCTCTACTTCCGGAACTGCGATCATTTTGCAGCTTTCGGCGAAGCTGGTCAGTCTGGCGGACCTTATGCGTGGCTCTCTTGGAGTGTCCGCTCTTGTAACGATCTCTGGCTCATCGCTCTGTTCTTGCGGTGTTGTATCCCCATTGTCAGCATCATCGTGAGCTGAGCTGGCTGTCAACGGCCGCGAAACATCACCCTGATCTTGTGGTTCACTCTCTGGCTCCGGAACTGAGGCATCATTGTCAAGTTGACTAGCTAACGCCTGTGACACGATGATCTTATTTCTCAGCCGACTTAATATGTTGTACTGGCTTAAAGTTGGCATCTACAATTGAACAAATTATTAAAAAAAAAGAATTTGAAATTAATTGGTAAATTCTTCAAACATCAAAAGTCAGATTAAAAAAAGTATTAGAAATCAGTTATAACAATTTAGTACGGTTTGTATATTCATAAAGAGACATCATTTTTTCGACATATGCTTTAACTAATACCCACATAAGGCCGACAGTCTCTATCTTGGGCCTTAAACACACATTAAAACTTCTCTGAATTCAGGGGATATCAAGATTCCGACATGGACTTTAGTGTTAAGCTCTCTAAAATCGTCTTTTAAAAACATTAAAAAAAAAATTCTGGTATCCATAAACGTGAGAAACATTTTCAAGATTATGAGGTCATTCCGTCACTACGTTAGCAGCTCATTCCATCAGTTTGGCTATTGAATACTTCAGCGTCAGGTCAGCTATTTAGTAATGAGAAGAAAGGGCGGTTCCGTCATGTGGGAGATGGACTTAAACACTAATACTAGCTGTACCCTGCAAAACCTTTGCATAGAGTTACATCCCCTTAGGCTTGATCGGTAGGCTAGGTTATTTTTTGGTTTCGGGCAGATCCGACTTTTTTCTTGATTGTATTTTAAAATGGAATACTGTTGTATTAGTTCTTTACTTTCGATTTAACGCAGAGCCAAAATCGCTTTTATATATATTATGCTAAAATGTTTTGCATCGTAGTTGAAGGGGGCACGCTGGATTTCAGTGATGGACACGGGTCGATGGCTTTCTGGTGGTAGCCCTGAACATATCAGAACCAGCAATACATCAGGTACCAATGGTATATTTACTGCAATGTTTGTTAAAGAAGCATGCTTCAAAAGACGATAACACTTTAAAAAATGATACTCTGAAATAACAACTAATCATTTTCCCCACAGACAAATTTGGTTTACCAAAATAAAAAAAAAAATAAACCCCAACCTAGACCATTATGGTAAGTTGATCCATTACTTAATTGTTCTAATTTGTAGTCAGGTTTTTTTCGTAAATAAATAGATTGATCCGTTTATAGATGGATGACGAGTTATGGAAACAATAGTTCATCTAGTATTACCCATACATATTTGGACTATGGTATTACCTATAAATCAACTACACACTGTGTACTTGAGAATATTTTGAGATTTTTGTCACAGTTTTTTTTAGAGCATTTTCGAAAAAAAATGCTCTATTGTCCCCGTTTTGTCTGTCTGTCTGTCATCACCCTAGATCTCAACAACCATAAGTCCTAGACCCCTGATGTATATATCATTTTGTAGGTCTTGGCCTGCCAAGAAATGACTTTTTTCCATTTCGCGATCTGACCTCTCAGGGCCGTAAAAGGGGCCTTATAAAGTCCCGTTTTTTACTATATAAGCTATATTAAGAATGGACCGCCCTATATCTCAGCAACCATAAGGCCTAGACCCATGATGTATATATCATTTTGTAGGTCTTTGGCCTGCCAAGAAATGACTTTTTTCCATTTTGCGATCTGACCTCTCAGGGCCGTAAAAGGGGCCTTATAAAGTACCGTTTTTTACTATATAAGCTATATTAATAATGGACCGCCCTATATCTCAGCAACCATAAGTCCTAGACCCATGATGTATATATCATTGTGTAGTTCTTGGCCTTCCAAGTGTACATCAAAAGTCCATTTCGCGATTTGACCTCTCATGGCCAAAATAAAAGAATTTTTTATGTACCGTTTTGCTTATATTTTAAATATAAAAAATAAAAGCTAATCAAAGGGGCGTAATCATTATTTATTTTTGTAACAGTTATTCAACATGACTTACTTGTCCTTTTAATATCTTTTTTCAGATATATGCATTACACAATTGAATTTATAAACATTTCTAAAATTTACATAATAATTACAACATGAAACTGCGCTAACACGTCGTGTCCAGAATGGAACAGGCTTAAATGTTTATTTTTTAAATAGCTGCCATTTTCATGGCTACCAAAAGCACCGGATGAAAAAAAAAAGACTAAATTCTCTATTGAGTATATTTACACACATAAAGTGGTTTTCGTTTGACACGGTCACACATAAAGTGGTTTCCGTTTGACACGGTCACACATAAAGTGGTTTCCGTTTGACACGGTCACACACATAGTGGTTTCCGTTTGAGACGGTCACACATAAAGTGGTTTCCGTTTGACACGGTAACACATATAATGGTTTCCGTTTGACACGGTCACACATAAAGTGGTTTCCGTTTGACACGGTCACACACATAGTGGTTTCCGTTTGACACGGTCACACATAAAGTGGTTTCCGTTTGACACGGTCACACACATAGTGGTTTCCGTTTGACACGGTCACACATAAAGTGGTTTCCGTTTGACACGGTCACACATATAGTGGTTTCCGTTTGAGACGGTCACACATATAGTAAATTCCGTTTGAGACGGTCAAACATATAGTGGTTTCCGTTTGAGACGGTCACACATATAGTGGTTTCCGTTTGAGACGGTCACACATATATAGGTTTCCGTTTGAGACGGTCACACATATAGTGGTTTCCGTTTGAGACGGTCACACATATATAGGTTTCCGTTTGAGACGGTCACACATATAGTGGTTTCCGTTTGAGACGGTCACACATATAAAGGTTTCCGTTTGAGACGGTCACACATATAGTGGTTTTTGTTTGAGACGGTCACACATATACTGGTTTCTGTTTGAGACGGTCACTAATATAGTGGTTTCTGTTTGAGACGGTCACACATATAGTGGTTTCCGTTTGAGACGGTCACACATATAGTGGTTTCTGTTTGAGACGGTCACACATATAGTGGTTTCCGTTTGAGACGGTCACACATATAGTGGTTTTCGTTTGAGACGGTCAAACTAATAATGGTTTCTGTTTGACACGGTCACACATATAGTGGTTTTCGTTTGACACGGTCACACATATAGTGGTTTCCGTTTGAGACGGTCACACATACAGTGGTTTCCGTTTGAGACGGTCACACATATAGTGGTTTCTGTTTGACACGGTCACACATATAGTGGTTTCCGTTTGAGACGGTCACACATATAGTGGTTTCTGTTTGAGACGGTCACACATATAGTGGTTTCCGTTTGAGACGGTCACAAATATAGTGGTTTCTGTTTGAGACGGTCACACATATAGTGGTTTCCGTTTGAGACGGTCACACATATAGTGGTTTCAGTTTGAGACGGTCACACATATAGTGGTTTCTGTTTGAGACATTCACACATATAGTGGTTTCCGTTTGAGACGGTCACACATATAGTGGTTTCTGTTTAAGACGGTCACACAAATAGTAGTTTCCGTTTGAGACGGTCACACATATAATGGTTTCCGTTTGACACGGTCACACATATAGTGGTTTCCGTTTGAGACGGTCACACATATAGTGGTTTCCGTTTGAGACGGTCACACATATAGTGGTTTCCGTTTGAGACGGTCACACCTATAGTGGTTTCAGTTTGAGACGGTCACACATATAGTGGTTTCCGTTTGAGACGGTCACACATATAGTGGTTTCCGTTTGAGACGGTCACACATATAGTGGTTTCCGATTGAGACGGTCACACATATAGTGGTTTCCGATTGAGACGGTCACACATATAGTGGTTTCCGTTTGAGACGGTCACACATATAGTGGTTTCTGTTTGAGTCGGTCACACATATAGTGGTTTCCGTTTTACACGGTCACACATATAGTGGTTTCCGTTTGAGACGGTCACACATATAGTGGTTTCCGTTTGACACGGTCAAACATATAGTGGTTTCCGTTTGAGACGGTCAAACATATAGTGGTTTCCGTTTGAGACGGTCACACATATAGTGGTTTCCGTTTGACACGGTCACACATATAGTGGTTTCCGTTTGACACGGTCACACATATAGTGGTTTCCGTTTGAGACGGTCACACATATAGTGGTTTCCGTTTGACACGGTCACACATATAGTGGTTTCCGTTTGAGACGGTCACACATATAGTGGTTTACGTTTGACACGGTCACACATATAGTGATTTCCGTTTGAGACGGTCACACATATAGTGGTTTCCGTTTGAGTCGGTCACACATATAGTGGTTTCCGTTTGAGACGGTCACACATATAGTGGTTTCAATTTGACACGGTCACACATATAGTGGTTTCCGTTTGACACGGTCACACATATAGTGGTTTCCGTTTGAGACAGTCACACATATATAGGTTTCCGTTTGAGACGGTCACAAATATAGTGGTTTCCGTTTGACACGGTCACACATAAAGTGGTTTCCGTTTGACACGATCACACATATAGTGGTTTCCGTTTGACACGGTCACACATATAGTGATTTCTGTTTGACACGGTCACACATACAGTGGTTTCCGTTTGAGACGGTCACACATATAGTGGTTTTAGTTTGAGACGGTCACACATATAGTGGTATCTGTTTGAGACGGTCACACATATAGTGGTTTCCGTTTGAGACGGTCACACATATAGTGGTTTCCGTTTGACACGGTCACACATATAGTGGTTTCCGTTTGAGACGGTCACACATATAGTGGTTTCCGTTCAAGATGGTCACATATATAGTGGTTTCCGTTTGAGACGGTCACACATATAGTGGTTTCTGTTTGAGACGGTCACACATATAGTGGTTTCCGTTTGAGACGGTCACACATATAGTGGTTTTCGTTTGAGACGGTCAAACATATAATGGTTTCTGTTTGACACGGTCACACATATAGTGGTTTTCGTTTGATACGGTCACACATATAGTGGTTTCCGTTTGAGACGGTCACACATACAGTGGTTCCCTTTTGAGACGGTCACACATATAGTGGTTTCTGTTTGACACGGTCACACATATAGTGGTTTCCGTTTGAGACGGTCACACATATAGTGGTTTCTTTTTGAGACGGTCACACATATAGTGGTTTCCGTTTGAGACGGTCACAAATATAGTGGTTTCTGTTTGAGACGGTCACACATATAGTGGTTTCCGTTTGAGACGGTCACACATATAGTGGTTTACGTTTGACACGGTCACACATATAGTGATTTCCGTTTGAGACGGTCACACATATAGTGGTTTACGTTTGACACGGTCACACATATAGTGATTTCCGTTTGAGACGGTCACACATATAGTGGTTTCCGTTTGAGACGGTCACACATATAGTTGTTTCCGTTTGAGACGGTCACACATATAGTGGTTTCCGTTTGAGACGGTCACACATATAGTGGTTTCCGTTTGACACGGTCACACATATAGTGGTTTCCGTTTGAGACGGTCACACATATAGTGGTTTCCGTTTGACACGGTCACACATATAGTGGTTTCCGTTTGACACGGTCACACATAGAGTGGTTTCCGTTTGAGACGGTCACACATATAGTGGTTTCCGTTTGAGTCGGTCACACATATAGTGGTTTCCGTTTGACACGGTCACACATATAGTGGTTTCCGTTTGAGACAGTCACACATATATAGGTTTCCGTTTGAGACGGTCACAAATATAGTGGTTTCCGTTTGACACGGTCACACATAAAGTGGTTTCCGTTTGACACGATCACACATATAGTGGTTTCCGTTTGACACGGTCACACATATAGTGATTTCTGTTTGACACGGTCACACATACAGTGGTTTCCGTTTGAGACGGTCACACATATAGTGGTTTTAGTTTGAGACGGTCACACATATAGTGGTATCTGTTTGAGACGGTCACACATATAGTGGTTTCCGTTTGAGACGGTCACACATATAGTGGTTTCCGTTTGACACGGTCACACATATAGTGGTTTCCGTTTGAGACGGTCACACATATAGTGGTTTCCGTTCAAGATGGTCACATATATAGTGGTTTCCGTTTGAGACGGTCACACATATAGTGGTTTCTGTTTGAGACGGTCACACATATAGTGGTTTCCGTTTGAGACGGTCACACATATAGTGGTTTTCGTTTGAGACGGTCAAACATATAATGGTTTCTGTTTGACACGGTCACACATATAGTGGTTTTCGTTTGATACGGTCACACATATAGTGGTTTCCGTTTGAGACGGTCACACATACAGTGGTTCCCGTTTGAGACGGTCACACATATAGTGGTTTCTGTTTGACACGGTCACACATATAGTGGTTTCCGTTTGAGACGGTCACACATATAGTGGTTTCTTTTTGAGACGGTCACACATATAGTGGTTTCCGTTTGAGACGGTCACAAATATAGTGGTTTCTGTTTGAGACGGTCACACATATAGTGGTTTCCGTTTGAGACGGTCACACATATAGTGGTTTCTGTTTGAGACAGTCACACATATAGTGGTTTCCGTTTGACACGGTCAAACATATAGTGGTTTCCGTTTGAGACGGTCAAACATATAGTGGTTTCCGTTTGAGACGGTCACACATATAGTGGTTTCCGTTTAACACGGTCACACATATAGTGGTTTCCGTTTGAGACGGTCTCACATATAGTGGTTTCCGTTTGAGACGGTCACACATATAGTGGTTTCCGTTTGAGACGGTCACACATATAGTGGTTTACGTTTGACACGGTCACACATATAGTAATTTCCGTTTGAGACGGTCACACATATAGTGGTTTCGTTTGACACGGTCACCCATATAGTGGTTTCCGTTTGAGACGGTCACACATATAGTGGTTTCCGTTTGAGACGGTCACACATATAGTGGTTTCCGTTTGAGAGGGTCACACATATAGTGGTTTCCGTTTGAGACGGTCACACATATAGTGGTTTCCGTTTGACACGGTCACACATATAGTGGTTTCCGTTTGAGACGGTCACACAAATAGTGGATTCCGTTTGAGACGGTCACACATATAGTGGTTTCCGTTTGAGACGGTCACACATATAGTGGTTTCCGTTTGAGACGGTCACAAATATAGTGGTTTCCGTTTGACACGGTCACACATAAAGTGGTTTCCGTTTGACACGATCACACATATAGTGGTTTCCGTTTGACACAGTCACACATATAGTAATTTCCGTTTGACACGGTCACACATATAGTGGTTTCCGTTTGAGACGGTCACACATATAGTGGTTTCAGTTTGAGACGGTCACACATATAGTGGTTTCTGTTTGAGACGGTCACACATATAGTGGTTTCCGTTTGAGACGGTCACACATATAGTGGTTTCTGTTTGACACGGTTACACATATAGTGGTTTCGTTTGAGACGGTCACACATATAGTTGTTTCCGTTCAAGACGGTCACACATATAGTGGTTTCCGTTCAAGATGGTCACATATATAGTGGTTTCCGTCTGACACGGTCACACATATAGTGGTTTCCGTTTGAGACGGTCACACATATAGTGGTTTCCGTTTGAGACGGTCACACATATAGTGGTTTTCGTTTGAGACGGTCAAACATATAATGGTTTCTGTTTGACACGGTCACACATATAGTGGTTTTCGTTTGAGACGGTCACACATATAGTGGTTTTAGTTTGAGACGGTCACACATACAGTGGTTTCCGTTTAAGACGGTCACACATATAGTGGTTTCTGTTTGACACGGTCACACATATAGTGGTTTCCGTTTGAGACGGTCACACATATAGTGGTTTCTTTTTGAGACGGTCACACATATAGTGGTTTCCGTTTGAGACGGTCACAGATATAGTGGTTTCTGTTTGAGACGGTCACACATATAGTGGTTTCCGTTTGAGACGGTCACACATATAGTGGTTTCTGTTTGAGACGGTCACACATATAGTGGTTTCCGTTTGACACGGTCAAACATATAGTGGTTTCCGTTTGAGACGGTCACACATACAGTGGTTTCCGTTTGACACGGTCACACATATAGTGGTTTCCGTTTGAGACGGTCTCACATATAGTGGTTTCCGTTTGAGACGGTCACACATATAGTGGTTTCCGTTTGAGACGGTCACACATATAGTGGTTTACGTTTGACACGGTCACACATATAGTGATTTCCGTTTGAGACGGTCACACATATAGTGGTTTCCGTTTGAGACGGTCACACATATAGTGGTTTCCGTTTGAGAGGGTCACACATATAGTGGTTTCCGTTTGAGACGGTCACACATATAGTGGTTTCCGTTTGAGACGGTCACACATATAGTGGTTTCCGTTTGAGACGGTCACACATATAGTGGTTTCCGTTTGACACGGTCACACATATAGTGGTTTCCGTTTGAGACGGTCACACATATAGTGGTTTCCGTTTGAGACGGTCACACATATAGTGGTTTCCGTTTGAGACGGTCACACATATAGTGGTTTCCGTTTGAGACGGTCACACATATATAGGTTTCCGTTTGAGACGGTCACACATATAGTGGTTTCCGTTTGAGACGGTCACACATATAGTGGTTTCCGTTTGAGACGGTCACACATATAGTGGTTTCCGTTTGACACGGTCACACATATAGTGGTTTCCGTTTGAGACGGTCACACATATAGTGGTTTCCGTTTGAGACGGTCACACATATAGTGGTTTCCGTTTGAGACGGTCACACATATAGTGGTTTCCGTCTGACACGGTCACACATATAGTGGTTTCCATTTGACACGGTCACACATATAGTGGTTTTCGTTTGAGACAGTCAAACATATAGTGGTTTCCGTTTGAGACGGTCACACATATAGTGCTTTCCGTTTGAGACGGTCAAACATATAGTGGTTTCCGTTTGAGATGGTCACACATATAGTAGTTTCCGTTTGAGACAGTCACACATATATAGGTTTCCGTTTGAGACGGTCACAAATATAGTTGTTTCCGTTTGACACGGTCACACATAAAGTGGTTTCCGTTTGACACGATCACACATATAGTGGTTTCCGTTTGACACGGTCACACATATAGTGGTTTCCGTTTGACACGGTCACACATATAGTGGTTTCCGTTCAAGATGGTCACATATATAGTGGTTTCCGTTTGAGACGGTCACACATATAGTGGTTTCTGTTTGAGACGGTCACACATATAGTGGTTTCCGTTTGAGACGGTCACACATATAGTGGTTTCCGTTTGACACGGTCACACATATAGTGGTTTCCGTTTGAGACGGTCACACATATAGTGGTTTCCGTTTGAGACGGTCACACATATAGTGGTTTCCGTTAAAGACGGTCACACATATAGTGGTTTCCGTCTGACACGGTCACACATATAGTGGTTTCCATTTGACACGGTCACACATATAGTGGTTTCCGTTTGAGACAGTCAAACATATAGTGGTTTCCGTTTGAGACGGCCACACATATAGTGCTTTTCGTTTGAGACGGTCAAACATATAGTGGTTTCCGTTTGAGATGGTCACACATATAGTAGTTTCCGTTTGAGACAGTCACACATATATAGGTTTCCGTTTGAGACGGTCACAAATATAGTTGTTTCCGTTTGACACGGTCACACATAAAGTGGTTTCCGTTTGACACGATCACACATATAGTGGTTTCCGTTTGACACGGTCACACATATAGTGATTTCCGTTTGACACGGTCACACATACAGTGGTTTCCGTTTGAGACGGTCACACATATAGTGGTTTTAGTTTGAGACGGTCACACATACAGTGGTTTCTGTTTGAGACGGTCACACAAATAGTGGTTTCCGTTTGAGACGGTCACACATATAGTGGTTTCCGTTTGACACGGTCACACATATAGTGGTTTCCGTTCAAGATGGTCACATATATAGTGGTTTCCGTTTGAGACGGTCACACATATAGTGGTTTCTGTTTGAGACGGTCACACATATAGTGGTTTCCGTTTGAGACGGTCACACATATATAGGTTTCCGTTTGAGACGGTCACAAATATAGTGGTTTCCGTTTGACACGGTCACACGTAAAGTGGTTTCTTTTTGACACGATCACACATATAGTGGTTTCCGTTTGACACGGTCACACATATAGTGTTTTCCGTTTGAGACAGTCACACATATAGTGTTTTCAGTTTGAGACGGTCACACATATAGTGGTTTCCGTTTGAGACGGTCACACATATAGTGGTTTCCGTTTGAGACGGTCACACATATAGTGGTTTCCGTTTAACACGGTCACACATATAGTGGTTTCCGTTTGAGACGGTCACACATATAGTGGTTTCCGTTTGAGACGGTCACACATATAGTGGTTTCCGTTAAAGACGGTCACACATATAGTGGTTTCCATTTGACACGGTCACACATATAGTGGTTTCCGTTTGAGACAGTCAAACATATAGTGGTTTCCGTTTGAGACGGCCACACATATAGTGCTTTCCGTTTGAGACGGTCAAACATATAGTGGTTTCCGTTTGAGATGGTCACACATATAGTAGTTTCCGTTTGAGACAGTCACACATATATAGGTTTCCGTTTGAGACGGTCACAAATATAGTTGTTTCCGTTTGACACGGTCACACATAAAGTGGTTTCCGTTTGACACGATCACACATATAGTGGTTTCCGTTTGACACGGTCACACATATAGTGATTTCCGTTTGACACGGTCACACATACAGTGGTTTCCGTTTGAGACGGTCACACATATAGTGGTTTTAGTTTGAGACGGTCACAAATACAGTGGTTTCTGTTTGAGACGGTCACACAAATAGTGGTTTCCGTTTGAGACGGTCACACATATAGTGGTTTCCGTTTGACACGGTCACACATATAGTGGTTTCCGTTCAAGATGGTCACATATATAGTGGTTTCCGTTTGAGACGGTCACACATATAGTGGTTTCTGTTTGAGACGGTCACACATATAGTGGTTTCCGTTTTAGACGGTCACACATATATAGGTTTCCGTTTGAGACGGTCACAAATATAGTGGTTTCCGTTTGAGACGGTCACACAAATAGTGGTTTCTTTTTGACACGATCACACATATAGTGGTTTCCGTTTGACACGGTCACACATATAGTGTTTTCCGTTTGAGACAGTCACACATATAGTGTTTTCAGTTTGAGACGGTCACACATATAGTGGTTTCTGTTTGAGACGGTCACACATATAGTGGTTTCCGTTTGAGACGGTCACACATATAGTGGTTTCCGTTTGACACGGTCACACATATAGTGGTTTCCGTTTGAGACGGTCACACATATATTGGTTTCCGTTAAAGACGGTCACACATATAGTGGTTTCCGTTTGAGACGGTCACACATATAGTGGTTTCCGTTTGACACGGTCACACATATAGTGGTTTCCGTTTGACACGGTCACACATATAGTGGTTTCCGTTTTAGACGGTCACACATATAGTGGTTTCCGTTTGAGACGGTCACACATATAGTGGTTTCCGTTTGAGACGGTCACACATATAGTGGTTTCCGTTTGACACGGTGACACAAATAGTGGTTTTCGTTTGACACGGTCACACATATAGTGGTTTCCGTTTGAGACGGTCACACATACAGTGGTTTCCGTTTGAGACGGTCACACATATAGTGGTTTCTGTTTTACACGGTCACACATATAGTGGTTTCCGTTTGAGACGGTCACACATATAGTGGTTTCTGTTTGAGACGGTCACACATATAGTGGTTTCCGTTTGAGACGGTCACAAATATAGTGGTTTCTGTTTGAGACGGTCACACATATAGTGGTTTCCGTTTGAGACGGTCACACATATAGTGGTTTCAGTTTGAGACGGTCACACATATAGTGGTTTCTGTTTGAGACGGTCACACATATAGTGGTTTCCGTTTGAGACGGTCACACATATAGTGGTTTCTGTTTAAGACGGTCACACAATATAGTGGTTTCCGTTTGAGACGGTCACACATATAATGGTTTCCGTTTGACACGGTCACACATATTGTGGTTTCCGTTTGAGACGGTCACACATATAGTGGTTTCCGTTTGAGACGGTCACACATATAGTGGTTTCCGTTTGAGACGGTCACACATATAGTGGTTTCCGTTTGAGACGGTCACACATATAGTGGTTTCCGTTTGAGACGGTCACACATATAGTGGTTTCCGTTTGAGACGGTCACACATATAGTGGTTTCCGATTGAGACGGTCACACATATAGTGGTTTCCGTTTGAGACGGTCACACATATAGTGGTTTCCGTTTGAGACGGTCACACATATAGTGGTTTCTGTTTTAGTCGGTCACACATATAGTGGTTTCCGTTTTATACGGTCACACATATAGTGGTTTCCGTTTGAGACGGTCACACATATAGTGGTTTCCGTTTGACACGGTCAAACATATAGTGGTTTCCGTTTGAGACGGTCACACATATAGTGGTTTCCGTTTGAGACGGTCACACATATAGTGGTTTCCGTTTGACACGGTCACACATATAGTGGTTTCCGTTTGACACGGTCACACATATAGTGGTTTCCGTTTGAGACGGTCACACATATAGTGGTTTCCGTTTGAGACGGTCACACATATAGTGGTTTCCGTTTGAGACGGTCACACATATAGTGGTTTCCGTTTGACACGGTCACACATATAGTGATTTCCGTTTGAGACGGTCACACATATAGTGGTTTCCGTTTGAGACGGTCACCCATATAGTGGTTTCCGTTTGAGACGGTCACACATATAGTGGTTTCCGTTTGAGACGGTCACACATATAGTGGTTTCCGTTTGAAAACGGTCACACATATAGTGGTTTCCGTTTGAGACGGTCACACATATAGTGGTTTCCGTTTGAGACGGTCACACATATAGTGGTTTCCGTTTGAGACGGTCACACATATAGTGGTTTCCGTTTGAGACGGTCACACATATAGTGGTTTCGTTTGAGACGGTCACACATATAGTGGTTTCCGTTTGAGACGGTCACACATATAGTGGTTTCCGTTTGAGACGGTCACACATATAGTGGTTTCCGTTTGAGACGGTCACACATATAGTGGTTTCCGTTTGAGACGGTCACACATATAGTGGTTTCCGTTTGAGACGGTCACACATATAGTGGTTTCCGTTTGAGACGGTCACACATATAGTGGTTTCCGTTTGAGACGGTCACACATATAGTGGTTTCCGTTTGACACGGTCACACATATAGTGGTTTCCGTTTGACACGGTCACACATATAGTGGTTTCCGTTTGAGACGGTCACACATATAGTGGTTTCCGTTTGAGACGGTCACACATATAGTGGTTTCCGTTTGAGACGGTCACACATATAGTGGTTTCCGTTTGAGACGGTCACACATATAGTGGTTTCTGTTTGAGACGGTCACACATATAGTGGTTTCCGTTTGAGACGGTCACACATATAGTGGTTTCCGTTTGACACGGTCACACATATAGTGGTTTCCGTTTGAGACGGTCACACATATAGTGGTTTCCGTTCAAGACGGTCACACATATAGTGGTTTCCGTTTGAGACGGTCACACATATAGTGGTTTCCGTTTGAGACGGTCACACATATAGTGGTTTCCGTTTGAGACGGTCACACATATAGTGGTTTCCGTTTGAGACGGTCACACATATAGTGGTTTCCGTTTGAGACGGTCACACATATAGTGGTTTCCGTTTGAGACGGTCACACATATAGTGGTTTCCGTTTGAGACGGTCACACATATAGTGGTTTCCGTTTGAGACAGTCACACATATAGTGGTTTCCGTTTGACACGGTCACACATATAGTGGTTTCCGTTTGAGACGGTCACACATATAGTGGTTTCCGTTTGAGACGGTCACACATATAGTGGTTTCCGTTTGAGACGGTCACACATATAGTGGTTTCCGTTTGACACGGTCACACATATAGTGGTTTCCGTTTGAGACGGTCACACATATAGTGGTTTCCGTTTGAGACGGTCACACATATAGTGGTTTCCGTTTGAGACGGTCACACATATAGTGGTTTCCGTTTGACACGGTCACACATATAGTGGTTTCCGTTTGAGACAGTCACACATATATAGGTTTCCGTTTGAGACGGTCACAAATATAGTGGTTTCCGTTTGACACGGTCACACATAAAGTGGTTTCCGTTTGACACGGTCACACATATAGTGGTTTCCGTTTGACACGGTCACACATATAGTGGTTTCCGTTTGACACGGTCACACATACAGTGGTTTCCGTTTGAGACGGTCACACATATAGTGGTTTTAGTTTGAGACGGTCACACATATAGTGGTTTCCGTTTGAGACGGTCACACATATAGTGGTTTCCGTTTGAGACGGTCACACATATAGTGGTTTCCGTTTGACACGGTCACACATATAGTGGTTTCCGTTTGAGACGGTCACACATATAGTGGTTTCCGTTCAAGATGGTCACATATATAGTGGTTTCCGTTTGAGACGGTCACACATATAGTGGTTTCTGTTTGAGACGGTCACACATATAGTGGTTTCCGTTTGAGACGGTCACACATATAGTGGTTTTCGTTTGAGACGGTCACACATATAGTGGTTTCCGTTTGACACGGTCACACATATAGTGGTTTCCGTTTGAGACGGTCACACATATAGTGGTTTCCGTTTGAGACGGTCACACATACAGTGGTTTCCGTTTGAGACGGTCACACATATAGTGGTTTCTGTTTGACACGGTCACACATATAGTGGTTTCCGTTTGAGACGGTCACACATATAGTGGTTTCCGTTTGAGACGGTCACACATATAGTGGTTTCCGTTTGAGACGGTCACACATATAGTGGTTTCTGTTTGAGACGGTCACACATATAGTGGTTTCCGTTTGAGACGGTCACACATATAGTGGTTTCCGTTTGAGACGGTCACACATATAGTGGTTTCCGTTTGAGACGGTCACACATATAGTGGTTTCCGTTTGAGACGGTCACACATATAGTGGTTTCCGTTTGAGACGGTCACACATATAGTGGTTTCCGTTTGACACGGTCACACATATAGTGGTTTCCGTTTGAGACGGTCACACATATAGTGGTTTCCGTTTGAGACGGTCACACATATAGTGGTTTCCGTTTGAGACGGTCACACATATAGTGGTTTCCGTTTGACACGGTCACACATATAGTGGTTTCCGTTTGAGACGGTCACACATATAGTGGTTTCCGTTTGAGACGGTCACACATATAGTGGTTTCCGTTTGAGACGGTCACACATATAGTGGTTTCCGTTTGAGACGGTCACAAATATAGTGGTTTCCGTTTGAGACGGTCACACATATAGTGGTTTCCGTTTGAGACGGTCACACATATAGTGGTTTCCGTTTGAGACGGTCACACATATAGTGGTTTCCGTTTGACACGGTCACACATATAGTGGTTTCCGTTTGAGACGGTCACACATATAGTGGTTTCCGTTTGAGACGGTCACACATATAGTGCTTTCCGTTTGAGACGGTCAAACATATAGTGGTTTCCATTTGAGATGGTCACACATATAGTGGTTTCCGTTTGAGACGGTCACACATATAGTGGTTTCCGTTTGAGACGGTCACACATATAGTGGTTTCCGTTTGACACGGTCACACATATAGTGGTTTCCGTTTGAGACGGTCACACATATAGTGGTTTCCGTTTGACACGGTCACACATATAGTGGTTTCCGTTTGAGACGGTCACACATATAGTGGTTTCCGTTTGAGACGGTCACACATATAGTGGTTTCTGTTTGAGACGGTCACACATATAGTGGTTTCTGTTTGAGACGGTCACACATATAGTGGTTTCCGTTTGAGACGGTCACACATATAGTGGTTTCCGTTTGAGACGGTCACACATATAGTGGTTTCCGTTTGAGACGGTCACACATATAGTGGTTTCCGTTTGAGACGGTCACACATATAGTGGTTTCCGTTTGAGACGGTCACACATATAGTGGTTTCCGTTTGAGACGGTCACACATATAGTGGTTTCCGTTTGAGACGGTCACACATATAGTGGTTTCCGTTTGAGACGGTCACACATATAGTGGTTTCCGTTTGAGACGGTCACACATATAGTGGTTTCCGTTTGAGACGGTCACACATATAGTGGTTTCCGTTTGAGACGGTCACACATATAGTGGTTTCCGTTTGAGACGGTCACACATATAGTGGTTTCCGTTTGACACGGTCACACATATAGTGGTTTCCGTTTGAGACGGTCACACATATAGTGGTTTCCGTTTGAGACGGTCACACATATAGTGGTTTCCGTTTGACACGGTCACACATATAGTGGTTTCCGTTTGAGACGGTCACACATATAGTGGTTTCCGTTTGAGACGGTCACACATATAGTGGTTTCCGTTTGAGACGGTCACACATATAGTGGTTTCCGTTTGAGACGGTCACACATATAGTGGTTTCCGTTTGACACGGTCAAACATATAGTGGTTTCCGTTTGAGACGGTCAAACATATAGTGGTTTCCGTTTGAGACGGTCACACATATAGTGGTTTCCGTTTGACACGGTCACACATATAGTGGTTTCCATTTGACACGGTCACACATATAGTGGTTTCCGTTTGAGACGGTCTCACATATAGTGGTTTCCGTTTGAGACGGTCACACATACAGTGGTTTCCGTTTGAGACGGTCACACATATAGTGGTTTTAGTTTGAGACGGTCACACATATAGTGGTTTCTGTTTGAGACGGTCACACATATAGTGGTTTCCGTTTGAGACGGTCACACATATAGTGGTTTCCGTTTGACACGGTCACACATATAGTGGTTTCCGTTTGAGACGGTCACACATATAGTGGTTTCCGTTCAAGATGGTCACATATATAGTGGTTTCCGTTTGAGACGGTCACACATATAGTGGTTTCTGTTTGAGACAGTCACACATATAGTGGTTTCCGTTTGAGACGGTCACACATATAGTGGTTTTCGTTTGAGACTGTCAAACATATAATGGTTTCTGTTTGACACGGTCACACATATAGTGGTTTTCGTTTGACACGGTCACACATATAGTGGTTTCCGTTTGAGACGGTCACACATACAGTGGTTTCCGTTTGAGACGGTCACACATATAGTGGTTTCTGTTTGACACGGTCACACATATAGTGGTTTCCGTTTGAGACGGTCACACATATAGTGGTTTCTGTTTGAGACGGTCACACATATAGTGGTTTCCGTTTGAGACGGTCACAAATATAGTGGTTTCTGTTTGAGACGGTCACACATATAGTGGTTTCCGTTTGAGACGGTCACACATATAGTGGTTTCTGTTTGAGACGGTCACACATATAGTGGTTTCTGTTTGAGACAGTCACACATATAATGGTTTCCGTTTGACATGGTCACACATATAGTGGTTTCCGTTTGAGACGGTCAAACATATAGTGGTTTCCGTTTGAGACGGTCACACATATAGTGCTTTCCGTTTGAGACGGTCAAACATATAGTGGTTTCCATTTGAGATGGTCACACATATAGTGGTTTCCGTTTGAGACAGTCACACATATATAGGTTTCCGTTTGAGACGGTCACAAATATAGTGGTTTCCGTTTGACACGGTCACACATAAAGTGGTTTCCGTTTGACACGATCACACATATAGTGGTTTCCGTTTGAGACGGTCACACATATAGTGGTTTCCGTTTGAGACGGTCACACATATAGTGGTTTCCGTTTGAGACGGTCACACATATAGTGGTTTCCGTTTGACACGGTCACACATATAGTGGTTTCCGTTTGAGACGGTCACACATATAGTGGTTTCCGTTTAACACGGTCACACATATAGTGGTTTCCATTTGACACGGTCACACATATAGTGGTTTCCGTTTGAGACGGTCTCACATATAGTGGTTTCCGTTTGAGACGGTCACACATATAGTGGTTTACGTTTGACACGGTCACACATATAGTGATTTCCGTTTGAGACGGTCACACATATAGTGGTTTCCGTTTGATACGAACACCCATATAGTGGTTTCCGTTTGAGACGGTCACACATATAGTGGTTTCCGTTTGACACGGTCAAACATATAGTGGTTTCCGTTTGAGACGGTCAAACATATAGTGGTTTCCGTTTGAGACGGTCACACATATAGTGGTTTCCGTTTGAGACGGTCACACATATAGTGGTTTCCGTTTGACACGGTCACACATATAGTGGTTTCCGTTTGAGACGGTCACACATATAGTGGTTTCCGTTTGAGACGGTCACACATATAGTGGTTTCCGTTTGAGACGGTCACACATATAGTGGTTTCCGTTTGAGACGGTCACACATATAGTGGTTTCTGTTTGAGACGGTCACACATATAGTGGTTTCCGTTTGACACGGTCACACATATAGTGGTTTCCGTTTGACACGGTCACACATATAGTGGTTTCCGTTTGAGACGGTCACACATATAGTGGTTTCCGTTTGAGACGGTCACACATATAGTGGTTTTAGTTTGAGACGGTCACACATATAGTGGTTTCTGTTTGAGACGGTCACACATATAGTGGTTTCCGTTTGAGACGGTCACACATATAGTGGTTTCCGTTTGACACGGTCACACATATAGTGGTTTCCGTTTGAGACGGTCACACATATAGTGGTTTCCGTTCAAGATGGTCACATATATAGTGGTTTCCGTTTGAGACGGTCACACATATAGTGGTTTCCGTTTGAGACGGTCACACATATAGTGGTTTCCGTTTGAGACGGTCACACATATAGTGGTTTCCGTTTGAGACTGTCAAACATATAATGGTTTCTGTTTGACACGGTCACACATATAGTGGTTTTCGTTTGAGACGGTCACACATATAGTGGTTTCCGTTTGAGACGGTCACACATATAGTGGTTTCCGTTTGAGACGGTCACACATATAGTGGTTTCCGTTTGAGACGGTCACACATATAGTGGTTTCCGTTTGAGACGGTCACACATATAGTGGTTTCCGTTTGAGACGGTCACACATATAGTGGTTTCCGTTTGAGACGGTCACACATATAGTGGTTTCCGTTTGAGACGGTCACAAATATAGTGGTTTCCGTTTGAGACGGTCACACATATAGTGGTTTCCGTTTGAGACGGTCACACATATAGTGGTTTCCGTTTGACACGGTCACACATATAGTGGTTTCCGTTTGAGACGGTCACACATATAGTGGTTTCCGTTTGAGACGGTCACACATATAGTGGTTTCCGTTTGAGACGGTCACACATATAGTGGTTTCCGTTTGAGACGGTCACACATATAGTGGTTTCCGTTTGAGATGGTCACACATATAGTGGTTTCCGTTTGAGACGGTCACACATATAGTGGTTTCCGTTTGAGACGGTCACAAATATAGTGGTTTCCGTTTGACACGGTCACACATATAGTGGTTTCCGTTTGAGACGGTCACACATATAGTGGTTTCCGTTTGAGACGGTCACACATATAGTGGTTTCCGTTTGAGACGGTCACACATATAGTGGTTTCCGTTTGAGACGGTCACACATATAGTGGTTTCCGTTTGAGACGGTCACACATATAGTGGTTTCCGTTTGAGACGGTCACACATATAGTGGTTTCCGTTTGACACGGTCACACATATAGTGGTTTCCGTTTGAGACGGTCACACATATAGTGGTTTCCGTTTGACACGGTCACACATATAGTGGTTTCCGTTTGAGACGGTCACACATATAGTGGTTTCCGTTTGAGACGGTCACACATATAGTGGTTTCCGTTTGAGACGGTCACACATATAGTGGTTTCCGTTTGAGACGGTCACACATATAGTGGTTTCCGTTTGAGACGGTCACACATATAGTGGTTTCCGTTTGAGACGGTCACACATATAGTGGTTTCCGTTTGAGACGGTCACACATATAGTGGTTTCCGTTTGACACGGTCACACATATAGTGGTTTCCGTTTGAGACGGTCACACATATAGTGGTTTCCGTTTGAGACGGTCACACATATAGTGGTTTCCGTTTGACACGGTCACACATATAGTGGTTTCCATTTGAGACGGTCACACATATAGTGGTTTCCGTTTGAGACGGTCTCACATATAGTGGTTTCCGTTTGAGACGGTCACACATATAGTGGTTTCCGTTTGAGACGGTCACACATATAGTGGTTTCCGTTTGAGACGGTCACACATATAGTGGTTTCCGTTTGAGACGGTCACACATATAGTGGTTTCCGTTTGAGACGGTCACACATATAGTGGTTTCCGTTTGACACGGTCACACATATAGTGGTTTCCGTTTGAGACGGTCACACATATAGTGGTTTCCGTTTGAGACGGTCACACATATAGTGGTTTCCGTTTGACACGGTCACACATATAGTGGTTTCCGTTTGAGACGGTCACACATATAGTGGTTTCCGTTTGAGACGGTCTCACATATAGTGGTTTCCGTTTGAGACGGTCACACATATAGTGGTTTCCGTTTGAGACGGTCACACATATAGTGGTTTTCCGTTTGAGACGGTCACACATATAGTGGTTTTAGTTTGAGACGGTCACACATATAGTGGTTTCCGTTTGAGACGGTCACACATATAGTGGTTTCCGTTTGAGACGGTCACACATATAGTGGTTTCCGTTTGACACGGTCACACATATAGTGGTTTCCGTTTGAGACGGTCAAACATATAGTGGTTTCCGTTTGAGACGGTCACACATATAGTGGTTTCCGTTTGAGACGGTCACACATATAGTGGTTTCCGTTTGAGACGGTCACACATATAGTGGTTTCCGTTTGAGACGGTCACACATATAGTGGTTTCCGTTTGAGACAGTCACACATATATAGGTTTCCGTTTGAGACGGTCACACATATAGTGGTTTCCGTTTGACACGGTCACACATATAGTGGTTTCCGTTTGACACGGTCACACATATAGTGGTTTCCGTTTGACACGGTCACACATATAGTGGTTTCCGTTTGAGACGGTCACACATATAGTGGTTTCCGTTTGAGACGGTCACACATATAGTGGTTTCCGTTTGAGACGGTCACACATATAGTGGTTTCCGTTTGACACGGTCACACATATAGTGGTTTCCGTTTGAGACGGTCACACATATAGTGGTTTCCGTTTGACACGGTCACACATATAGTGGTTTCCGTTTGAGATGGTCACACATATAGTGGTTTCCGTTTGAGACGGTCACACATATAGTGGTTTCTGTTTGAGACGGTCACACATATAGTGGTTTCCGTTTGAGACGGTCACACATATAGTGGTTTCCGTTTGAGACGGTCACACATATAGTGGTTTCCGTTTGACACGGTCACACATATAGTGGTTTCCGTTTGACACGGTCACACATATAGTGGTTTCCGTTTGAGACGGTCACACATATAGTGGTTTCCGTTTGAGACGGTCACACATATAGTGGTTTCCGTTTGAGACGGTCACACATATAGTGGTTTCCGTTTGAGACGGTCACACATATAGTGGTTTCCGTTTGAGACGGTCACACATATAGTGGTTTCCGTTTGACACGGTCACACATATAGTGGTTTCCGTTTGAGACGGTCACACATATAGTGGTTTCCGTTTGAGACGGTCACACATATAGTGGTTTCCGTTTGAGACGGTCACACATATAGTGGTTTCCGTTTGACACGGTCACACATATAGTGGTTTCCGTTTGACACGGTCACACATATAGTGGTTTCCGTTTGAGACGATCACACATATAGTGGTTTCCGTTTGAGACGGTCACACATATAGTGGTTTCCGTTTGAGACGGTCACACATATAGTGGTTTTCCGTTTGAGACGGTCACACATATAGTGGTTTCCGTTTGAGACGGTCACACATATAGTGGTTTCCGTTTGAGACGGTCACACATATAGTGGTTTCCGTTTGACACGGTCACACATATAGTGGTTTCCGTTTGAGTCACACGGTCACACATATAGTGGTTTCCGTTTGAGACGGTCACACATATAGTGGTTTCCGTTTGAGACGGTCACACATATAGTGGTTTCCGTTTGAGACGGTCACACATATAGTGGTTTCCGTTTGACACGGTTTCTGTTTGACACGGTCACACATATAGTGGTTTCCGTTTGACACGGTCACACATATAGTGGTTTCCGTTTGAGACGGTCACACATATAGTGGTTTCCGTTTGAGACGGTCACACATATAGTGGTTTCCGTTTGACACGGTCACACATATAGTGGTTTCCGTTTGAGACGGTCACACATATAGTGGTTTCCGTTTGAGACGGTCAAACATATAGTGGTTTCCGTTTTAGACGGTCACACATATAATGGTTTCTGTTTGAGACGGTCAAACATATAGTGGTTTTCGTTTGAGATGGTCACACATATAGTGGTTTCCGTTTGAGACGGTCACACATATAGTGGTTTCCGTTTGAGACAATCAAACATATAGTGGTTTCCGTTTGAGACGGTCACACATATAGTGGTTTCCGTTTGTGACGGTCAAACATATAGTGGTTTCCGTTTAAGACGGTCACACATATAGTGGTTTCCGTTTGAGACGGTCACACATGTAGTGGTTTCCGTTTGACACGGTAACATATAGTGGTTTCCGTTTGACACGGTCACACATATAGTGGTTTCCGTTTGAGACGGTCACACATATAGTGGTTTCCGTTTAACACGGTCACACATATAGTGGTTTCCGTTTGACACGGTCACACATATAGTGGTTTCCGTTTGACACGGTCACACATATAGTGGTTTCCGTTTGAGACGGTCACACATATAGTGGTTTCCGTTTGAGACGGTCACAAATATAGTGGTTTCCGTTTGAGACGGTCACACATATAGTGGTTTCCGTCTGAGACGGTCACACATATAGTGGTTTCCGTTTGAGACGGTCACACATATAGTGGTTTCCGTTTGAGACGGTCACACATATAGTGGTTTCCGTTTGAGACGGTCACACATATAGTGGTTTCCGTTTGACACGGTCACACATATAGTGGTTTCCGTTTGAGACGGTCACACATATAGTGGTTTCCGTTTGACACGGTCACACATATAGTGGTTTCCGTTTGACACGGTCACACATATAGTGGTTTCCGTTTGAGACGGTCAAACATATAGTGGTTTCCGTTTGAGACGGTCACACATATAGTGGTTTCCGTTTGAGACGGTCACACATATAGTGGTTTCCGTTTGAGACGGTCACACATATAGTGGTTTCCGTTTGAGACGGTCACACATATAGTGGTTTCCGTTTGAGACGGTCACACATATAGTGGTTTCCGTTTGACACGGTCACACATATAGTGGTTTCCGTTTGAGACGGTCACACATATAGTGGTTTCCGTTTGAGACGGTCACACATATAGTGGTTTCCGTTTGAGACGGTCACACATATAGTGGTTTCCGTTTGAGACGGTCACACATATAGTGGTTTCCGTTTGAGACGGTCACACATATAGTGGTTTCCGTTTGAGACGGTCACACATATAGTGGTTTCCGTTTGAGACGGTCACACATATAGTGGTTTCTGTTTGACACGGTCACACATATAGTGGTTTCCGTTTGAGACGGTCACACATATAGTGGTTTCCGTTTGACACGGTCACACATATAGTGGTTTCCGTTTGACACGGTCACACATATAGTGGTTTCCGTTTGAGACGGTCACACATATAGTGGTTTCCGTTTGAGACGGTCACACATATAGTGGTTTCCGTTTGAGACGGTCACACATATAGTGGTTTCCGTTTGAGACGGTCACACATATAGTGGTTTCCGTTTGAGACGGTCACACATATAGTGGTTTCCGTTTGAGACGGTCACACATATAGTGGTTTCCGTTTGACACGGTCACACATAAAGTGGTTTCCGTTTGACACGATCACACATATAGTGGTTTCCGTTTGACACGGTCACACATATAGTGATTTCCGTTTGACACGGTCACACATATAGTGGTTTCCGTTTGAGACGGTCACACATATAGTGGTTTCCGTTCAAGATGGTCACATATATAGTGGTTTCCGTTTGACACGGTCACACATATAGTGGTTTTCGTTTGAGACGGTCAAACATATAATGGTTTCTGTTTGACACGGTCACACATATAGTGGTTTTCGTTTGACACGGTCACACATATAGTGGTTTCCGTTTGAGACGGTCACACATACAGTGGTTTCCGTTTGAGACGGTCACACATATAGTGGTTTCTGTTTGACACGGTCACACATATAGTGGTTTCCGTTTGAGACGGTCACACATATAGTGGTTTCTGTTTGAGACGGTCACACATATAGTGGTTTCCGTTTGAGACGGTCACAAATATAGTGGTTTCTGTTTGAGACGGTCACAAATATAGTGGTTTCCGTTTGAGACGGTCACACATATAGTGGTTTCTGTTTGAGACGGTCACACATATAGTGGTTTCTGTTTGAGACAGTCACACATATAGTAATTTCTGTTTGAGACATTCACACATATAGTGGTTTCCGTTATTTGAGACGGTCACACATATAATGGTTTCCGTTTGACACAGTCACACATATAGTGGTTTCCGTTTGAGACGGTCACACATATAGTGGTTTCCGTTTGAGACGGTCACACATAGAGTGGTTTCCGTTTGAGACGGTCACACATATAGTGGTTTCCGTTTGAGACGGTCACACATATAGTGGTTTCCGTTTGAGACGGTCACACATATAGTGGTTTCCGTTTGAGACGGTCACACATATAGTGGTTTCCGATTGAGACGGTCACACATATAGTGGTTTCCGTTTGAGACGGTCACACATATAGTGGTTTCCGTTTGACACGGTCAAACATATAGTGGTTTCCGTTTGAGACGGTCAAACATATAGTGGTTTCCGTTTGAGACGGTCACACATATAGTGGTTTCCGTTTGACACGGTCACTCATATAGTGGTTTCCGTTTGACACGGTCACACATAGAGTGGTTTCCGTTTGAGACGGTCTCACATATAGTGGTTTCCGTTTGAGACGGTCACACATATAGTGGTTTCCGTTTGAGACGGTCACACATATAGTGGTTTACGTTTGACACGGTCACACATATAGTGATTTCCATTTGAGACGGTCACACATATAGTGGTTTCCGTTTGACACGGTCACCCATATAGTAGTTTCCGTTTGAGACGGTCACACATATAGTGGTTTCCGTTTGAGACGGTCACACATATAGTGGTTTCCGTTTGAGAGGGTCACACATATAGTGGTTTCCGTTTGAAACGTTCACACATATAGTGGTTTCCGTTTGACACGGTCACACATATAGTGGTTTCCGTTTGAGACGGTCACACATATAGTGGTTTCCGTTTGAGACGGTCACACATTTAGTGGTTTCCGTTTGAGACGGTCACACATATAGTGGTTTCCGTTTAACACGGTCACACATATAGTGATTTCCGTTTGACACGGTCACACATACAGTGGTTTCCGTTTGAGACGGTCACACATATAGTGGTTTTAGTTTTAGACGGTCACACATATAGTGGTTTCTGTTTGAGACGGTCACACATATAGTGGTTTCCGTTTGAGACGGTCACACATATAGTGGTTTCCGTTTGACACGGTCACACATATAGTGGTTTCCGTTTGAGACGGTCACACATATAGTGGTTTCCGTTCAAGATGGTCACATATATAGTGGTTTCCATTTGACACGGTCACACATATAGTGGTTTCTGTTTGAGACGGTCACACATATAGTGGTTTCCGTTTGACACGGTCACACATGTAGTGGTTTTCGTTTGACACGGTCACACATATAGTGGTTTCCGTTTGAGACGGTCACACTTACAGTGGTTTCCGTTTGAGACGGTCACACATATAGTGGTTTCTGTTTGACACGGTCACACATATAGTGGTTTCCGTTTGAGACCGTCACACATATAGTGGTTTCTGTTTGAGACGGTCACACATATAGTGGTTTCCGTTTGAGACGGTCACAAATATAGTGGTTTCTGTTTGAGACGGTCACAAATATACTGGTTTCCGTTTGAGACGGTCACACATATAGTGGTTTCTGTTTGAGACGGTCACACATATAGTGGTTTCAGTTTGAGACAGTCACACATATAGTGGTTTCTGTTTGAGACATTCACACATATAGTGGTTTGCGTTATTTGAGACGGTCACACATATAATGGTTTCCGTTTGACACGGTCACACATATAGTGGTTTCCGTTTGAGACGGTCACACATATAGTGGTTTCCGTTTGAGACGGTCACACATAGAGTGGTTTCCGTTTGAGACGGTCACACATATAGTGGTTTCCGTTTGACACGGTCACACATATAGTGGTTTCCGTTTGACACGGTCACACATATAGTGGTTTCCGTTTGAGACGGTTTCACATATAGTTGTTTCCGTTTGAGACGGTCACACATATAGTGCTTTCCGTTTGAGACGGTCACACATATAGTGGTTTACGTTTGACACGGTCACACATATAGTGATTTCCGTTTGAGACGGTCACACATATAGTGGTTTCCGTTTGACACGGTCACCCATATAGTGGTTTCCGTTTGAGACGGTCACACATATAGTGGTTTCCGTTTGAGACGGTCACACATATAGTGGTTTCCGTTTGAGAGGGTCACACATATAGTGGTTTCCGTTTGAGACGGTTACACATATAGTGGTTTCCGTTTGACACGGTCACACATATAGTGTTTTCCGTTTGAGACGGTCAGGCATATAGTGGTTTCCGTTTGAGACGGTCACACATATAGTGGTTTCCGTTTGAGACGGTCACACATATAGTGGTTTCCGTTTGACACGGTCACACATATAGTGGTTTCCGTTTCACATGGTCACACATATAGTGGTTTCCGTTTGAGACGGTCAAACATATAGTGGTTTCCGTTTTAGACGGTCACACATATAGTGGTTTCCGTTTGAGACGGTCAAACATATAATGGTTTTCGTTTGAGATGGTCACACATAAAGTGGTTTTCCGTTTGAGACGGTCACACATATATAGGTTTCCGTTTGAGATGGTCACAAATATAGTGGTTTCCGTTTGACACGGTCACACATAAAGTGGTTTCCGTTTGACATGATCACACATATAGTGGTTTCCGTTTGACACGGTCACACATATAGTGATTTCCGTTTGACACGTTCACACATATAGTGGTTTCCGTTTGAGACGGTCAAACATATAGTGTTTTCGGTTTGAGACGGTCACACATATAGTGGTTTCTGTTTGAGACGGTCACGCATATAGTGGTTTCCGTTTGAGACGGTCACACATATAGTTGTTTCCGTTTGAGACGGTAACATATAGTGGTTTCCGTTTGAGACGGTCACACATATAGTGGTTTCCGTTTGAGACGGTCACACATATATTGGTTTCCGTTTGAGATGGTCACACATATAGTGGTTTCCGTTTGACACTGTCACACATAAAGTGGTTTCCGTTTGACACGGTCACACATATAGTGGTTTCCGTTTGACACGGTAACACATAAAGTGGTTTCCGTTTGACACGGTCACACATATAGTGGTTTCCGTTTGACACGGTCACACATATACAGGTTTCCGTTTTAGACGGTCACACAAATAGTGGTTTCAGTTTGAGACGGTCACACATATAGTGGTTTCCGTTTGAGACGGTCACATATATAGTGGTTTCCGTTTGAGACGGTAAAACATATAGTGGTTTCCGTTTGACACGGTCACACATATAGTGGTTTCCGTTTGAGACGGTCACACATATAGTGGTTTCCGTTTGAGACGGTCACACATATAGTGGTTTCCGTTTGACACGGTCACACATATAGTGGTTTCCGTTTGACACGGTCACAAAATAGTGGTTTCCGTTTTAGACGGTCACACATATAGTGGTTTCCGTTTGAGACGGTCACACATATAGTGGTTTCCGTTTGACACGGTCACACATATAGTGGTTTCTGTTTGAGACGGTCACACATAAAGTGGTTTCCGTTTGAGACGGTCACACATATAGTGGTTTTCGTTTGAGACGGTCAAACATATAATGGTTTCTGTTTGACACGGTCACACATATAGTGGTTTTCGTTTGACACGGTCACACATATAGTGGTTTCCGTTTGAGACGGTCACACATACAGTGGTTTCCGTTTGAGACGGTCACACATATAGTGGTTTCTGTTTGACACGGTCACACATATAGTGGTTTCCGTTTGAGACGGTCACACATATAGTGGTTTCCGTTTGAGACGGTCACACATATAGTGGTTTCCGTTTGAGACGGTCACACATATAGTGGTTTCCGTTTGAGACGGTCACACATATAGTGGTTTCCGTTTGAGACGGTCACACATATAGTGTTTTCCGTTTGACACGGTCAAACATATAGTGGTTTCCGTTTGAGACGGTCAAACATATAGTGGTTTCCGTTTGAGACGGTCACACATATAGTGGTTTACGTTTGACACGGTCACACATATAGTGATTTCCGTTTGAGACGGTCACACATATAGTGGTTTCCGTTTGACACGGTCACCCATATAGTGGTTTCCGTTTGAGACGGTCACACATATAGTGGTTTCCGTTTGAGACGGTCACACATATAGTGGTTTCCGTTTGAGAGGGTCACACATATAGTGGTTTCCGTTTGAGACGGTTACACATATAGTGGTTTCCGTTTGACACGGTCACACATATAGTGGTTTCCGTTTGAGACGGTCACACATATAGTGGTTTCCGTTTGAGACGGTCACACATATAGTGGTTTCCGTTTGAGACGGTCACACATATAGTGGTTTCCGTTTGACACTGTCACAAATATAGTGGTTTCCGTTTGACACGGTCACACATATAGTGGTTTCCGTTTGAGACGGTCAAACATATAGTGGTTTCCGTTTGAGACGGTCACACATATAGTGGTTTCCGTTTGACACGGTCAAACATATAGTGGTTTCCGTTTGAGACGGTCAAACATATAGTGGTTTCCGTTTGAGACGGTCACACATATAGTGGTTTCCGTTTGACACGGTCACTCATATAGTGGTTTCCGTTTGACACGGTCACACATAGAGTGGTTTCCGTTTGAGACGGTCTCACATATAGTGGTTTCCGTTTGAGACGGTCACACATATAGTGGTTTCCGTTTGAGACGGTCACACATATAGTGGTTTACGTTTGACACGGTCACACATATAGTGATTTCCATTTGAGACGGTCACACATATAGTGGTTTCCGTTTGACACGGTCACCCATATAGTAGTTTCCGTTTGAGACGGTCACACATATAGTGGTTTCCGTTTGAGACGGTCACACATATAGTGGTTTCCGTTTGAGAGGGTCACACATATAGTGGTTTCCGTTTGAAACGGTCACACATATAGTGGTTTCCGTTTGACACGGTCACACATATAGTGGTTTCCGTTTGAGACGGTCACACATATAGTGGTTTCCGTTTGAGACGGTCACACATTTAGTGGTTTCCGTTTGAGACGGTCACACATATAGTGGTTTCCGTTTAACACGGTCACACATATAGTGATTTCCGTTTGACACGGTCACACATACAGTGGTTTCCGTTTGAGACGGTCACACATATAGTGGTTTTAGTTTTAGACGGTCACACATATAGTGGTTTCTGTTTGAGACGGTCACACATATAGTGGTTTCCGTTTGAGACGGTCACACATATAGTGGTTTCCGTTTGACACGGTCACACATATAGTGGTTTCCGTTTGAGACGGTCACACATATAGTGGTTTCCGTTCAAGATGGTCACATATATAGTGGTTTCCATTTGACACGGTCACACATATAGTGGTTTCTGTTTGAGACGGTCACACATATAGTGGTTTCCGTTTGACACGGTCACACATATAGTGGTTTTCGTTTGACACGGTCACACATATAGTGGTTTCCGTTTGAGACGGTCACACATACAGTGGTTTCCGTTTGAGACGGTCACACATATAGTGGTTTCCGTTTGAGACGGTCACACATATAGTGGTTTCCGTTTGAGACCGTCACACATATAGTGGTTTCTGTTTGAGACGGTCACACATATAGTGGTTTCCGTTTGAGACGGTCACACATATAGTGGTTTCTGTTTGAGACGGTCACACATATACTGGTTTCCGTTTGAGACGGTCACACATATAGTGGTTTCCGTTTGAGACGGTCACACATATAGTGGTTTCAGTTTGAGACAGTCACACATATAGTGGTTTCTGTTTGAGACATTCACACATATAGTGGTTTCCGTTATTTGAGACGGTCACACATATAATGGTTTCCGTTTGACACAGTCACACATATAGTGGTTTCCGTTTGAGACGGTCACACATATAGTGGTTTCCGTTTGAGACGGTCACACATAGAGTGGTTTCCGTTTGAGACGGTCACACATATAGTGGTTTCCGTTTGACACGGTCACACATATAGTGGTTTCCGTTTGACACGGTCACACATATAGTGGTTTCCGTTTGAGACGGTTTCACATATAGTTGTTTCCGTTTGAGACGGTCACACATATAGTGGTTTCCGTTTGAGACGGTCACACATATAGTGGTTTACGTTTGACACGGTCACACATATAGTGATTTCCGTTTGAGACGGTCACACATATAGTGGTTTCCGTTTGATACGAACACCCATATAGTGGTTTCCGTTTGAGACGGTCACACATATAGTGGTTTCCGTTTGAGACGGTCACACATATAGTGGTTTCCGTTTGAGAGGGTCACACATATAGTGGTTTCCGTTTGAGACGGTTACACATATAGTGGTTTCCGTTTGACACGGTCACACATATAGTGTTTTTCCGTTTGAGACGGTCACACATATAGTGGTTTCCGTTTGAGACGGTCACACATATAGTGGTTTCCGTTTGAGACGGTCACACATATAGTGGTTTCCGTTTGACACGGTCACACATATAGTGGTTTCCGTTTCACACGGTCACACATATAGTGGTTTCCGTTTGAGACGGTCAAACATATAGTGGTTTCCGTTTTAGACGGTCACACATATAGTGGTTTCCGTTTGAGACGGTCAAACATATAATGGTTTTCGTTTGAGATGGTCACACATAAAGTGGTTTTCCGTTTGAGACGGTCACACATATATAGGTTTCCGTTTGAGATGGTCACAAATATAGTGGTTTCCGTTTGACACGGTCACACATAAAGTGGTTTCCGTTTGACATGATCACACATATAGTGGTTTCCGTTTGACACGGTCACACATATAGTGATTTCCGTTTGACACGTTCACACATATAGTGGTTTCCGTTTGAGACGGTCAAACATATAGTGTTTTCGGTTTGAGACGGTCACACATATAGTGGTTTCCGTTTGAGACGGTCACACATATAGTGGTTTCCGTTTGAGACGGTCACACATATAGTTGTTTCCGTTTGAGACGGTAACATATAGTGGTTTCCGTTTGAGACGGTCACACATATAGTGGTTTCCGTTTGAGACGGTCACACATATATTGGTTTCCGTTTGAGACGGTCACACATATAGTGGTTTCCGATTGACACTGTCACACATAAAGTGGTTTCCGTTTGACACGGTCACACATATAGTGGTTTCCGTTTGACACGGTAACACATAGAAGTGGTTTCCGTTTGACACGGTCACACATATAGTGGTTTCCGTTTGACACGGTCACACATATACAGGTTTCCGTTTTAGACGGTCACACAAATAGTGGTTTCAGTTTGAGACGGTCACACATATAGTGGTTTCCGTTTGAGACGGTCACACATATAGTGGTTTCCGTTTGAGACGGTCACACATATAGTGGTTTCCGTTTGTGACGGTCAAACATATAGTGGTTTCCGTTTGAGACGGTCACACATATTGTGGTTACCGTTTGAGACGGTCACACATATTGTGGTTTCCGTTTGAGACGGTCACACATATATTGGTTTCCGTTTGAGACGGACACATATAGTGGTTTCCGTTTGAGACGGTAAAACATATAGTGGTTTCCGTTTGAGACGGTCACACATATAGTGGTTTCCGTTTGAGACGGTCACACATATAGTGGTTTCCGTTTGAGACGGTCACTCATATAGTGGTTTCCGTTTGAGACGGTCACTCATATAGTGGTTTCCGTTTGAGACGGTCACACATATACTGGTTTCTGTTTGAGACGGTCACACATATTCTGGTTTTCGTTTGACACGGTCACACATATAGTGGTTTCCGTTTGAGACGGTCACACATACAGTGGTTTCCGTTTGAGGCAGTCGCACATATAGTGGTTTCTGTTTGACACGGTCACACATATAGTGGTTTCCGTTTGAGACGGTCACACATATAGTGGTTTCCGTTTGAGACGGTCACACATATAGTGGTTTCAGTTTGAGACGGTCACACATATAGTGGTTTCCGTTTGAGACGGTCACACATATAGTGGTTTCCGTTTGAGACGGTCACACATATAGTGGTTTCCGTTTGACACGGTCACACATATAGTGGTTTCCGTTTGAGACGGTCACACATATAGTGGTTTCCGTTTGAGACGGTCACACATATAGTGGTTTACGTTTGACACGGTCACACATATTGTGATTTCCGTTTGAGACGGTCACACATATAGTGGTTTCCGTTTGACACGGTCACCCATATAGTTGTTTCCGTTTGAGACGGTCACACATATAGTGGTTTCCGTTTGAGACGGTCACACATATAGTGGTTTCCGTTTGAGACGGTCACACATATAGTGGTTTCCGTTTGAGACGGTCACACATATAGTGGTTTCCGTTTGACACGGTCACACATATAGTGGTTTCCGTTTGAGACGGTCACACATATAGTGGTTTCCGTTTGAGACGGTCACACATATAGTGGTTTCCGTTTGAGACGGTCACACATATAGTGGTTTCCGTTTGACACTGTCACACATATAGTGGTTTCCGTTTGACACGGTCACACATATAGTGGTTTCCGTTTGAGACGGTCAAACATATAGTGGTTTTCGTTTGAGATGGTCACACATATAGTGGTTTCCGTTTGACACGGTCACACATATAGTGGTTTCCGTTTGAGACGGTCACACATATAGTGGTTTCCGTTTGAGACGGTCACACATATAGTGGTTTCCGTTTGAGACGGTCACACATATAGTGGTTTCAGTTTGAGACGGTCACACATATAGTGGTTTCCGTTTGAGACGGTCACACATATAGTGGTTTCCGTTTGAGACGGTCACACATATATTGGTTTCTGTTTGAGACGGTCTCACATATAGTGGTTTCCGTTTGAGACGGTCCCACATTTAGTGGTTTCCGTTTGAGACGGTCACACATATAGTGGTTTCCGTTTGAGACGGTCACACATATAGTGGTTTCTGTTTGAGACGGTCACACATATAGTGGTTTCCGTTTGAGACGGTCACACATATAGTGGTTTCCGTTTGAGACGGTCACACATATAGTGGTTTCCGTTTGACACGGTCACACATATAGTGGTTTCCGTTTGAGACGGTCACACATATAGTGGTTTCCGTTTGAGACGGTCACACATATAGTGGTTTCCGTTTGACACGGTCACACATATAGTGGTTTCCGTTTGAGACGGTCACACATATAGTGGTTTCCGTTTGACACGGTCACACATATAGTGGTTTCCGTTTGACACGGTCACACATATAGTGGTTTCCGTTTGAGACGGTCAAACATATAGTGGTTTCCGTTTGAGACGGTCACACATATAGTGGTTTCCGTTTGAGACGGTCACACATATAGTGGTTTCCGTTTGAGACGGTCACACATATAGTGGTTTCCGTTTGAGACGGTCACACATATAGTGGTTTCCGTTTGAGACGGTCACACATATAGTGGTTTCCGTTTGACACGGTCACACATATAGTGGTTTCCGTTTGAGACGGTCACACATATAGTGGTTTCCGTTTGAGACGGTCACACATATAGTGGTTTCCGTTTGAGACGGTCACACATATAGTGGTTTCCGTTTGAGACGGTCACACATATAGTGGTTTCCGTTTGAGACGGTCACACATATAGTGGTTTCCGTTTGAGACGGTCACACATATAGTGGTTTCCGTTTGAGACGGTCACACATATAGTGGTTTCCGTTTGAGACGGTCACACATATAGTGGTTTCTGTTTGACACGGTCACACATATAGTGGTTTCCGTTTGAGACGGTCACACATATAGTGGTTTCCGTTTGAGACGGTCACACATATAGTGGTTTCCGTTTGAGACGGTCACACATATAGTGGTTTCCGTTTGAGACGGTCAAACATATAGTGGTTTCCGTTTGAGACGGTCACACATATAGTGGTTTCCGTTTGAGACGGTCAAACATATAGTGGTTTCCGTTTGAGACGGTCACACATATAGTGGTTTCCGTTTGAGACGGTCACACATATATAGGTTTCCGTTTGAGACGGTCACACATATAGTGGTTTCCGATTGACACTGTCACACATAAAGTGGTTTCCGTTTGACACGGTCACACATATAGTGGTTTCCGTTTGAGACGGTCACACATATAGTGGTTTCCGTTTGAGACGGTCACACATATAGTGGTTTCCGTTTGAGACGGTCACACATATAGTGGTTTCCGTTTGAGACGGTCACACATATAGTGGTTTCCGTTTGAGACGGTCACACATATAGTGGTTTCCGTTTGAGACGGTCACACATATAGTGGTTTCCGTTTGAGACGGTCACACATATAGTGGTTTCCGTTTGAGACGGTCACACATATAGTGGTTTCCGTTCAAGATGGTCACATATATAGTGGTTTCCGTTTGAGACGGTCACACATATAGTGGTTTCTGTTTGAGACAGTCACACATATAGTGGTTTCCGTTTGAGACGGTCACACATATAGTGGTTTTCGTTTGAGACTGTCAAACATATAATGGTTTCTGTTTGACACGGTCACACATATAGTGGTTTTCGTTTGACACGGTCACACATATAGTGGTTTCCGTTTGAGACGGTCACACATACAGTGGTTTCCGTTTGAGACGGTCACACATATAGTGGTTTCTGTTTGACACGGTCACACATATAGTGGTTTCCGTTTGAGACGGTCACACATATAGTGGTTTCTGTTTGAGACGGTCACACATATAGTGGTTTCCGTTTGAGACGGTCACAAATATAGTGGTTTCTGTTTGAGACGGTCACAAATATAGTGGTTTCCGTTTGAGACGGTCACACATATAGTGGTTTCTGTTTGAGACGGTCACACATATAGTGGTTTCTGTTTGAGACAGTCACACATATAGTGGTTTCCGTTTGACATGGTCACACATATAGTGGTTTCCGTTTGAGACGGTCAAACATATAGTGGTTTCCGTTTGAGACGGTCACACATATAGTGCTTTCCGTTTGAGACGGTCAAACATATAGTGGTTTCCATTTGAGATGGTCACACATATAGTGGTTTCCGTTTGAGACAGTCACACATATATAGGTTTCCGTTTGAGACGGTCACAAATATAGTGGTTTCCGTTTGACACGGTCACACATAAAGTGGTTTCCGTTTGACATGATCACACATATAGTGGTTTCCGTTTGACACGGTCACACATATAGTGATTTCCGTTTGAGACGGTCACACATACAGTGGTTTCCGTTTGAGACGGTCACACATATAGTGGTTTCTGTTTGACACGGTCACACATATAGTGGTTTCCGTTTGAGACGGTCACACATATAGTGGTTTCTGTTTGAGACGGTCACACATATAGTGGTTTCCGTTTGAGACGGTCACACATATAGTGGTTTCTGTTTGAGACGGTCACAAATATAGTGGTTTCCGTTTGAGACGGTCACACATATAGTGGTTTCTGTTTGAGACGGTCACACATATAGTGGTTTCTGTTTAAGACAGTCACACATATAGTGGTTTCCGTTTGACATGGTCACACATATAGTGGTTTCCGTTTGAGACGGTCAAACATATAGTGGTTTCCGTTTGAGACGGTCACACATATAGTGCTTTCCGTTTGAGACGGTCAAACATATAGTGGTTTCCATTTGAGATGGTCACACATACAGTGGTTTCCGTTTGAGACGGTTACACATATAGTGGTTTTAGTTTGAGACGGTCACACATATAGTGGTTTCTGTTTGAGACGGTCACACATATAGTGGTTTCCGTTTGAGACGGTCACACATATAGTGGTTTCCGTTTGACACGGTCACACATATAGTGGTTTCCGTTTGAGACGGTCACACATATATAGTGGTTTCCGTTTGAGACGGTCACACATATAGTGGTTTCTGTTTGAGACAGTCACAAATATAGTGGTTCCCGTTTGAGACGGTCACACATATAGTGGTTTCTGTTTGAGACGGTCACACATATAGTGGTTTCTGTTTGAGACAGTCACACATATAGTAATTTCTGTTTGAGACATTCACACATATAGTGGTTTCCGTTATTTGAGACGGTCACACATATAATGGTTTCCGTTTGACACAGTCACACATATAGTGGTTTCCGTTTGAGACGGTCATCATATAGTGGTTTCCGTTTGAGACGGTCACAAATATAGTGGTTTCCGTTTGAGACGGTC
This sequence comes from Bulinus truncatus, assembly GCA_021962125.1. NCBI lineage: Eukaryota > Metazoa > Mollusca > Gastropoda > Planorbidae > Bulinus > Bulinus truncatus. The sequence goes on from JAGDYQ010000103.1 coordinate 2,563,551, forward strand.
ACACATATAGTGGTTTCCGTTTGAGACGGTCACACATATAGTGGTTTCCGTTTGAGACGGTCACACATATAGTGGTTTCCGTTTGAGACGGTCACACATATAGTGGTTTCCGTTTGAGACGGTCACACATATAGTGGTTTCCGTTTGAGACGGTCACACATATAGTGGTTTCCGTTTGTTTGACATGGTCATACATATAGTTGTTTCCGTTTGAGACGGTCACACATATAGTGGTTTCTGTTTGACACGGTCACACATATAGTGGTTTACGTTTGACACGGTCACACATATAGTGGTTTCCGTTTGACACGGTCTAATTTTTTTTTTTTTTTTTAAACTTTAAAAAGGTTTTTTTTTTTAACAGAAGGCCCATCAGTCTTGTTAAACGTGTGAATGTTGAAGTATTACTGTAGGCCATTTACCTAGCCCCTATATCTTTTTAACAGACTTGGGTATTTAGGATGTAATAGAATAGAATTAAATTTACTTTAAATTTACGGTATCTCAAAATGGGCTAATTTTTTTTTTGTTTACATTTATTTTTTTTTTTATTTCTAATGAAGGCTCCTTTAAAAAAATGTATTTCTACTTTTTAGTATTGTATTAAAAATAGAGACTCACCTTCTTGAACACTCTTCTACCTTTGAAGATAACGGAACAAAGTAAAAAAAAAAGGTGTTAAGTCACAGCCAGATGTAAACACGCACTGTATTGATTGGATATTGATGTCCTAACGCCTTAAGAATCTACTGAAGACATATGGTTAGTTTGCGGAATTCTATTTCCTTGCACAAAAGACTTTTTAGTTAAAAATAACTTTTAAATGATGGAAATGATAAAAAAACACTATTGCCTTGCATTTATTACAGGACATCTTAATGCTAACGCTTCTGGTTCACTCTCTTCTGGCTTAGATTTTGAGAGATCATGAAGCGTGGTATTTTGTGAATGAATAATTCACAGCAGTGAGTCTATGGTAGCCATGGAAGAGAAGTACACACAGTGTCTGCCTATAGATGAGCTCACTTATCTATTCCTAAACAGGGCCGGCTTTGGGCCGATTTGCTACAAATTGGGCCCCGGGCCTAACAGGGGCCCCACAAATTATATTTAGCATATCACTATCAGTCATGGCTCTTGTCATGTGCTTTTATAGATTAGAAGAGGGGGCCTCGCAAGCATCCGTTAAATTGGGCCCCCATAATTCGTAAGGCTGGCCCTGTTCCTAAATATATCACTACGATGAACGGCAATACAATTAAAATAAACAACATTTATCCACGTCCAGTGTTTGTTGTTTGAGGATTAGTCTATGTATGCATTGTCACTGCAGTGGAAAAACCCTATGCACAGCTGAGTGCCGAGTGTATGGCATAGGCTGCCCAAATCTAAGGTATCCATTTACAATGAGTTTTAATTTGACAAAAGGAACGGATGGTCGTGCAGTAAAGACCAAATTTGACAAAAGAAACGGATGGTCGTGCAGTAAAGACCAACTTTGACAAAAGGAACGGATGGTCGTGCAGTAAAGACCAAATTTGACAAAAGGAACGGATGGTCGTGCAGTAAAGACCAAATTTGACAAAAGAAACGGATGGTCGTGCAGTAAAGACCACTCGGCTGTCCTCGTTAAGAACACAGTTACTTCTTTTTCAGATTCTGGTGAAACCTTCTAAGCTTATAAATAAGTTATCTGGTTAGTCGGGGGGGGGGGGGGGAGGGGAGAGGATGAGCGTTGTTCTAGTCATACAATCTCCCAGTATGTTGTGGCTAAATTTCAGATAAATTATACTCTTCATCTGTCCCAATATGTCCTCATAGGCTTTTTCTTTTTTTTTTTTTCATTATGGCACTTTGTACAAAACTTGTCAATTTGACAAACAAAATTCAAACTTAGAAGGTCTGGAAGCAAATGATTTTTTTGTTTCAGATGTGATAGAGTTATACATCGTCTTAGTTAAGTAATACCCCCCCCCCCCATGGAAACTATTGGTAGCTTAAACAAAATGAAATTCCACTTTATTGATTTACCTGTTGGGACGATGCGCCATTGCTTGATTTACCATGTTGGTACGATTCGCGGCATGCACCATATGTTTCTTTTTGCGGTCATTTCCTTTAATGATTTATATTAATAATAAAGTCTAAATACAAATGGCAGAAAATGTGTTCAAGTTGAATGTAAAACAAGATAAAATTGTTTTTATAAATTACATGTAATTTGTGTTACCGTCAAAAACTTTGAACGATATTTATTTTTTCTTTACAATATATGACATTTAGATTTGATCTGCAAACATCTTACTGCACAGAGTATTGTCTGTGTGTCTAATAAATGTAACGGAGTAGGCTTGCTGAGAAGTGTCAACGTTGATAGACATTATTTTGTAACACCACTGAATAAAAGTTGTCTTTGCCTCGCGTCTTGTTTTGTTCAATCAGACTATTGAATTTAAAATAAGATTGATTAAGGTGCTATCAGTCGATGATGCGTTCAGACGGTCTATCGGGGCTTGGCTGCAGGAAACGTAATGCACAATGAACAATCCATGTGCTAGCTCTTCACGGCTTAAAGATCAAATTGATCTATGCATGTCAAAGATATAAACATAGATATAAAGGATATAAATAACTCGATCGACGTTATGCCCCATTTCATTTCCAATAAAGGGCGCGTTGTAAGATTCGGTGCTAACCTTCTATGAAAAACATCAAATCCTCCATAGTGTTGTATGAGTGTGTATGCACCATGCTGTACACTAGGGTTAGTACTTTTTACATTTTTTTTTTCAGAATCTTATTTTATATGGCATTTTTTAATGAACAATTGTGAACAAAATATGAAAATAATATTAATTTATTTTTCACTCAAAAAACCTTCCCCACCAACGCCATCTTGTGTTTACAAATAAGAAGCGTTTTTCAATAAAACTACTTCTTTATGGATTGCTCATTAACAAATATTTGATTACATTAATTACATCCAGGAATTTTATATGGTATTTGTTACCTCCATGTCTGAAACAAAATAAATCAAAAAAGTTTATTTTAAATTTGAAGTGCACTGTTTGAATGTATTATGCGTATACTGCAACTGTACCAAAAATAATCAAATCTTATGATACCTTTGTTTGGTAATTGTCACAAGTGATCTGCTTGGAATTTGGAAAGTCTGCTTGGTTGATTTGAGAATATTGTATTCTTTTATTTCAATTTCATTCAACTGTAATCGTCTGTTTGTAATTAATTTTGTAGGAAAGCAAATTTGTCAACAAATAAAGCTTGTAAAGTTTTAAAAATAATAAGCAAACACTCTCCCAATATTGAAGCTCCTTCGCAGTCATGAGTGTATAAGGCAACCTATAAAGAAGCAGATTTGTTGAAGTTGCAATTTATAAAAACAGCTCACAAAATTTTGAATGGTGCATACATTTTGAAAGAAAAAGAATAGAAGGAGAAAAACAAGTTGTTTTACTGAAAAACGTTGAAAAAGAAATTCAATTAGCCATATTGTCTCTGACAAATGGAAAAGCAGAGACAACATTTACAGCGAATAGGGCTGTTCTAGCTGAATACGAACTCTATTCATGTATTCGAGTAATTATTTGCGATACAAGGATTACACATTCTGGCAGTAAAAATGGTGTGGTACACAAGCTGCAAAATTACTGTCAACAGAACAGTGGACAAATCCCTCAGTACATAGGCTTCATGTTTTAGGCCTAGTACTCAAGCATACTATGGATTCTGTTTTCGGCAGGGAAACGTCTAATCCAAACATTTCTTAGCCATTTGTTGCTGAAATTAGCGCAAATTACGAGTCACTTAAAGAGTCACTTGATTCTCAAGACAGTAGTTCAGAAATCATGTGAGAAAACAAAGGATGGAAAGACGACATGAAGTTCTTACATCATTTGACGCAAGTATTTCACTATTACGAATGAAATAAAACCTTTCCAGTAATTCACTTCCAGAGACTGGCGGCTTTAAGTAATGCTCGTTGGAATTCAAGTGCAATAATAGAAACGAGAAATTTGAACTTGTGTGCATTTTCATAGCGAGGACATGCATGGTCTGAAGTATGGTTTTCAGATCAAAGGGACTGGAAAAAAGAAAAGAGATTTTAGCACCTGCTTTGCATATATACACTGAAGCAGAAAGATGCTTCTTGAGGCACTGGGTCTGTGAAGATTAAGCAATACCTGGTATAGAACGAAGTAACTGCTATGCAGAAAGAGCTATACAAATAATGCAAGATATTGTTCCACGTTGTGAGACTTCAAAGACACTATTAACTGTTTTATTCTCACTAATGATGAAGCATAAAACTTAAATTATGTTTCCTATGCTGTCCTTTATTATCATTTCATATTTTGGACATCTCTATACTCTGCTTACATGCATTGCACTTGTTGTTCTTATGTAACTTTCCATTACAGTGTTGTGTTATATATATTAATATATAATATTCGTTTTATGGTTTGGTGGGGAAGGTTTTTCAAATATTTTTCAGAAAAGGTTATTTGTGTCATAATACACTCATTAAAAGTCACCTTTTCTTGCCATGTAAATATGAGGTTACAAAAAAGTCATAACCCTACTGTACACTATCAAATCCCATGTACACAGAGTTTTTCCTATGAATAGTCAAACTAGGTAAAAGCCTTGAGCCATAGGCCTATTTACGCTACTGCCCCTTCGACAAAAAAAATAAAGTTACGCCTAAAGCGGACCGCCCCCCACTTTACCCGCCAGTTTAGTTTTATCGGTTTTCTTTATTTCGGGTTTTCGAAAGTCTCTAGGTTTTTAAATTTTTGTTACGATTTCTACGGCCGTGTTTGATCTGAAAAAAGGTAATTTTTCGAATTTGAATCCGATGGATATTTTTTAAAAAATCCGCCGGATTCGAATTTGCTCAAAAAACGTCGAAGTTCGAATGTCGTCGGATTCGAATTCGAACTTCGTCAAATCCCTACTAATAACGAAGAGGTTTTAAAGCATCAATTCGGCTTTCCCATCTTGTTTCACTCAGTGGTTTAACAGTGAGATTAGAAACATGTCGAGTTAAAACTTCCCAACGGCGAGTTGATGCAGAAAAGAATGTATAAACCCTTTGCACTAGATCAAAGAATGTTGTTGCTTCTGGGCAACATTTTGCGTCATCATTTACAGCCAAATTCAATGTATGTGCACAGCAAGGAACAAACAATGCTCGGGGATTGACATCTAAAATTCTTCTTTGGACACCATTGACTTTTCCCTTCAAATTGCTGCCATTGTCATAGCATTGACCGCGTAAATTTTTAAGAATTTCAATATTAATAAACTCTTAGCACTAAAATATTATTCAGTCCATTTATTACTAAAAGACGTCAATTTGTTTATATTTCTATTTTTACGTCTTTTACTACCACGGCTGCCGCCCCAGAATTTTTGCCGCCCTAGGCGGCCGCCTAGTTGTTAAACCGGGCCTATATATATGTAAGTAAATTAGCCGGAATGATTGCCAAAATATAAACTTTAAAGTTTTTATTATTATAGATTTATTGAACAAAATGATTGATGA